>JAKGSA010000901.1:43197-147075 GCA_033558755.1 Philaethria dido
ATATGAAAAAGTCTAGGTTAGGTCTCTAACGTAAACAGGTCGTATACGTTGTTTATGTAAGGTTTTACATCATGCTAGTCCTACGTCGGGCTTTAGATAAATTCCTTTGGGACTAAGCGAGATAAACATCGCAATCCCAAGACCGTAAAGAAAATCAGATTTGCCGACTATTCGGAAGATGTGGAACGTTAAATAAACAGATTTGGAACTATTTCACTTAAAATTTTATCTTATCTGTCGCTAATAATATGCTTGGAGATTAAGATTTTAATAGAGCTTGGGAAAATACTTGCTGTATATTTCCAGAGAAGTTATATAATTCATCTGGAAATTTTAATACAAATATTTGTATATATTGTGTACTAGAAATGGGGAACGGATGTCTTAAGAGAACGGAGTGTCTTAACACTAGGTTCTCAGGGTATGTAGACCCTGCTATATGCGGGATACAGCGTAACGCTATGTATGTATGTACGTATACATAGTTTTTTTTGTTAAAAACTTAATTATAATTAGAAAAATTTTATATATGAAATATCTCAGGTTCCCTCTGCCTACCCTGCTATGTGCAGGATACAGCGTTAAGCTACAAACAATATATGTAAGATACTTATCGTTGTATTATAGGTTAATTACACTTTTTGTTATACATTTCAACTTATGTGTTATTCTGAAGTATGAAAGCTGTATTACCTGTAAAGTTTCTAAATTAAATTCAAAATTAATCCACTCTTTAAACTTTCACATTTATAATATTAATTGGCCATCGAGGCTTAGTGGGATAGCATTAGACTCTAAATGCAATTGGTTATGGGTTCCTTCCCTTTTAGAACTTATTTTGTATGACATCGATACATTTTTTTATAGCAGTTTTAAAATATTAAAAAAGTAGTAAAATTTTATTTATTTCAATTTATTTATTGTAAAAAAAAACAGATTATATTTTCTCCTTAAAGTTTCTTCATCTTTAATTTTATAAATACGGCATAATGTATCATAACGCCTGTCGTGGAGCACAGGCCAAGCGTGTAACTGTAAACGCGATAGGTTGTGGGTTCGATTCCCACTCCAGGAAATGTTAGTATTTTCACTTCCTGGGTTTGGTAACAAGGCAAAGCGCGGCGTTGTGTTCCACCACTCAGCAGTGCCTCACTGCCTTCGGCGGAATGCGGGTAGCAGAATTGTTGTAAGAGAACGGTGTGTTTCAACACTAGGTTCTCAGGTTCCCCCTGCCTATCCTGCTATATGCGGTATACAGCGTGAAGTTAAAAAAAAAACCATATACATATAATACGTCTTGGAATGTTTTGATAGTAACAAAAGAATTTGGTAAATATACATTCATGCTCTATTTTAATTATTTGTATAATACAGTAAGAATTGCACAAGCAGTTCTACATTCCTTCCCCAACTAAGATTAAGTTGTCGAGATTGAACATTGCTGACAGTTTCTCTCGGTTTAAGCAAACAATTCGTACGTTTTAATTTAAAAGCAAAGATCAGAGTTCATTATTATTCTTATATTTTTAACCAATTTCAAAATAAGAAGAGGTTCTCAATTAAACTGTATTTTTGTATGTTATCGCATAGTTTTTTACTGGCTGAAACAACTTTGATGATATTTTTTTTTAGATCATAGCTAGTGCATAGTGATATAATCCATTTATATTTAATTAAGATGTGTGCTTTAAAATCCTAATTATAACAAAAAAATTATATATAAAATACTCTTTAATATTGTATTATAATAATATCATGTAAGGTACTACAAGGCACGCGCTATATGTAAATTCAGTACAAACATATGCTAGCTAATTCTTTCTACTTTCTCTATTGATTTTAAAGAGGTTGCCTCTTCCTTGGTGGAACTTAACGCCGAAGGAAAAACCTTTTTTTAATAATTCGTGTTGAGTGATGGACTCAACACGCAATGTCTCGAATTCGGGCATTAAATGGTAAACGAATGTCTTGACACAAGGTTCTCTGTGGCTACCTCGATAATCGTGAAGGTAAAAAAATAGACACCAAGTGGAAATTGAACCTGTACTACAGCGAATATAAGATCTGACAATCAAATACCTATCAACTGTGCCATAATAATATCACAAATATCTAATTAGTTAATTTCCCATATAATGCGTTAGCGGGCGATTATTACACACATTGACAGGAAATGTAATTGCCAAATGAAATGATGACCATTGATTTTAGGTAGATTGTTTCTCCCTTAGTGGAACTTAACGCCGAACTTAAGACTAAACGCGGCGTTGAGTTCCATCACTCACCACGCAATATTTCGGCGAAAAGTATGGTATACAGAGCGGCTTATCACTAGGTTTCCTTACTACCTTGCTGTTCGTGAAGGTGAAAAAAACATCACCAAGCGAGAACTGAACCTGTATATAGTGTAATACCCGATGTCGGGGTTAAAATACAACTCCCCTCCGCCGCTGGGTAGCGTCTCGTAAGAGGCGGGTACCCCGACAGTTTGGTGGTTGGAGGTTCTTCCTCCGACTGACTCGTGACCACTATCATGTCAAAGACGAACCGCCAAATATCTAATGATGTGTTCCGGTTCGATGACATGTAAGCCAGGTTTTCCCTATTCCCACGCATCTTTTCCCCAGAATGTGGTGGCAACAATGGCGAACTCCCGCGGTCACTACATTATTTCCTCCCCTTCCCATCTGTATACTAAATCGGCAACGAATTTACATGATCTCTGGTGTTGTAGATGTATATGGGCTAAGTCATTTACCACCAGGATAATAAAGGATAGTAAAGGATTTACGATCAGACAATCAGGTACCTATCAACTGTGCCATAATAATATCACAAATACCTTATCAGTTAATTTTCCATGTAATGCGTTAGGGACCGATTATTACACACATTAACAGGAAATGTAATTGCCAAATGAAAATTATGGTCATTGATTTTAGATAGGTTGCTTCTCCCTTGGCGGAACCTAACGCCGAAGGAAATAGCTTTTTTTAATAAATATTCTGGTATGACATTGCGCAGCGTTGAGTTCCATCATTCAACACGCAATGTCTCGAATTCGGATGAAAAGTATAGTATACGGAGTGGCTTAACACTAGGTTTCCTTACTACCCTGCTATTTATGTAACGGGAAAACGGGAATCGAACCTGTATTACAGCTATCAGAAAGTCACACCTATCAATTGTGCCACAATAACATCACAAATATCTTATCAGCTAATTTTCCATATAATGCGTTAGCGACCGATTATTACACACATTAACAGGAAATGTCATTGCCAAATGCAAATTACATGCACATGTATTCACAAATTAATAGATTGGAAATTATCGATAAAGGAGCAACTAATTGAACCGCTAATAATTTACAGTATGTACTTACTTGACTATTTGGGTATGAAATTTTCACGTGTTATACCTATAGGTGTAGTTGGTAGAGTTGATTAAATTTTGCAGGTTTTAAGTTCGATTTAAGTAAATGATTAATGAAGTGAGAAGAGTAAGTATGAAAAATATTTTTTTTATGAGGTGGTGGTTGAAGTCCTAAAATTTAATGTGATTAAAATCCAATGTAATCCATAATTCGTAAATATACGACAAATATCACTATATCATTAATAGGGCCCCTTAAACCTACACTTGGGTCATCCGAGGTACTCTCCAAACTCCTCTTTCTGCAACACGATGGTCCCAGCACCCCCATGGAATGTTATGGAGTTTCTTGTCATTGTTCTATTTACTCATAGAATTAAGACTTTTAAAAAGATATATTTTGATATTCGAAAATATATTTTAGAAAACCCCCATATTTTGAACATTTTACAGTAATCACAGTAAGAGGCGAAATAGTTTTAGTTATTAGTATAATTTTAAGTTAATAATAAATTTTGGTGATATTCATAAATATGACCTTAATAACACTTCACTAAATATATATGGAATATAATAGCAAAAATTGCCTGTATATCATCTGTTAAAATGAAATATTCCGAATGATTGATTACACTGACAAAATGTATTTTAATCGTATTCAATTTAAATGTGAAAAATATTATATTATTAACACCTCTCACAGATAAATTCAGTTTAAATATCATTGATAAGTGGTCATCAGAGATGCCATCCATACATGTCAATTAAGAATGTACGTATTTACTTTTTTTAATAAAATTAACTTAATCTTCTGGGTTTGGTAACAAGGCAAAACGCGGTGTTGAGTTCCGTCACTCAGCACGCAATGCCTCAATTCGGCGGAAAGTATCTTAACACTAGGTTCTCAGGTTCCCTCTGCCTACCTCTGCCTGGCTTTAGCCAATGCCAAAAGACAATGCGTATTATGTAACGAAACTCAAGGCCGCGCTTAGTATTAGCAGAGCCAAGAAATGAAAATATTCTATTAAATAGAATCATTCCGCTGTGCGGGAATCGAACCCACAACTAATGACGTTTACAATCAAACGCTGTCCAACTGCGCCACGATGAGCTTATTTAATCGATTAAACATAAAAGCAAAGAATACATAGATATCCGTGAACTAGGGAAATTACTATACACACAATGGTTATAGATTCGATTCTCTTTCAGAACATTCGTTTGTTTTTAAAATTACTTTTGTTTCTTCAGTCTAATAATACAAAACGCGGTGTTAGGTTCCGCAACTCAAACACAATAGGCAAAAAGGGAGAAGGAAGGGAGAGAGGGAGAAGTCGTAATATGCGAGGGATATGTAAAGTATTATTTAAAAAATAAATATTGAATGATAATATCTTTTATCTGTTACGATTACGATAATGCCTCTTGAGACTGCTTTAAATTATTACCAGCTTTCAGCACTTATTTTTTCATATTTTTACTGGCACAATGGGATTTCGACTCGAGTAGGCACGAATACACAGTAATACAGTAAGTAACGTTGTCTACCTGTAAATACAGACGCTCACTGACACTCCTGTATATGAATGTATTGAATCTGGATTTCCTTCATATTCCTCTGAATAGAATCATTCAAGCTTGAATTGTATCTAAATTTGTGTATTCATGGTACAGTGTTAATAAACGCTTTCAATAGCTTCAAATCTGTATGAGGTATAGTGTTTTTTGACTGAACAAATTCTTTAAATTTAGGAAGCCAGTACAAATAAAGTAAGCTATAACAGCTAGTTAAGTATTATATATTTGAAATGTCCTAATTAAGTCCTTCCATTTTATACCCCACACTGTACCCATCAACGATTTTTTTGTTTTCATTCATGACGTAATTGCCTTTAGAGGGTGCCATAATGGATTAAAAGTGATGTCACATATATAAGAACACTTGGAGTATTAATACCTATCTAATGTCACCTTAATTATATAATTCGGTTCAGAGGTTTGGAAAATATGAGGTAATAAATAATATTATTATACAAACATACTTGATACGCACGAAAGACATGACCCTCCTCTGACTGTCTGGTAATAATAAATTCATATATATAAATAACATAAAAATGAAAGAAACTTATAAATTCAACTCGTACGTATGTACGTACGGAACATGGCATACAGCTAACAAGCCAAGCGGATTCACATTAGCAACGGAGAAATGTTTTGTTGAAATAAACAGGACTTCTGGCGGAACGATACAGATAAGACATGGTTTAGAATACAATGTATGTATTTGCATATGAAAAGTATTTGCATCTCTTACTCCCGTATGTAATCAACTAGCTTTGTACGGGAATTGATTTAAAAATGGCTAACTTTTCGTGATTGAGTATTTAATATTGATTTTTTTTAATGAAATCTTTGAAAATGGTATCATTTGAGATTATTTGCATCTTACTTAATATTTTCCTAATGATTTCTTCTGTTTGTCATGTTTAAAATTCTAAAAATAATTTTATCAAAATATGCAAGTTACGTACGTGTGTTTTTTCGCAGCGGCTAATGCTACAGTTCATAAAACTACTTGCCTATACATTGCCTACAGTTCACAAACTACTTGCCTATATATTTTTATGTAAAATATTGTATTATTACACATTTTTTATTATTTTTATTTTTTATTATTACGGCGCAGTGGGGCAAACTCTGGATATAAAAACGAACGCGGCGTTAAGTTCCGCCACTTAACACGCAATGTCTCAAATTTTAACAGAAAGCGGTGAACGTGTCTTGACACTAGGTACTGAGTACCCTGCTATGCTGGATAAAGCGTTTTTTTCTTTATTATGATTTCTTTTTTATGCACTATAAAAGTACCCGGTATTTTATTTTTTATGCCTAAGGTTACCTTTTAGAGATCACTGTTAGTGATAAGGTCGCCTTTGCATGCATATATTATGCTCATGATCTTTTTACCTGTTCTATATACTTTTTGTTTTGATTACTGTTTGCGATAAAGAACTTTATCTATCTGTCTATCTTTTTATTATATAAAAAAATATTGTTATCTATATATAGGATCTCTTTTTACGAAAATTACGCGGACGGAGGAGCGTGAAATTTGGCACACTTATAGTTTATATAGAGAAGCAGTGCAGAATGCTAATATTTTTTTTTAAAAATACATAAAAAGTATATTAAATTAATAAAATAAATGTTACACACTCTACCATGGTTTGACATTCATGTGAATACTCGTATGTCAAGTGACATATACATTACTAAAGACAGCGCGTTGTTAACGCGTCAACGGGAGCACTAGTCAATTTAAATGCATTCTCATTACCCGAGTAGGAATACAACCCACAATCAATCGCCTTTATAGTTGGACGCTTCCACTGTGCTGTGATAGCCTTAAATTATAAATAAAAAAACAGCAGAAGTCTGTTTTTATACACACTCTATTCAACTACGTTTTGTAATTCGTTAAAAAAACACAGAATAAAGTTAGGGCTAAATTGTGAACGAAAAAGCAAAGCTTAAAAATTTAATTTTACTACAGTGCATTGTAAATAAATGTTTCACGGTCCTGCACGAAAAAATATAGTTACATTTTAGATTGCTTATATTGTATTCGTTATGTACACTTTTGTAGGACTTTAAATGAAGTGAATCTTTGCTTGTAGCTTCTGTAGTGGTATTTTATTAGGTGGTGTATGTTGGTTATAAAGTTTTTGATGAATATTTGGTATTGTGTTCCGTTTTTAATCTACTTACATACATACATAGTAGAGTTCCGCCACTCAGCACGCAACGCCTCAATTCGGCGGAAAGTGGAGAACGGAGTGTCTTAACACTAGGTTCCCTCTGCCTACCCTGCTATATGCAGGATACAGCGTGAATTTTAAAAAAAAATAATATAATAGTTATTAATAAACTATAACAGTTGTTATTTTAGTTAGATAATCTACGTACATACATTTGTGCTACAATATTTATGCTTTTAATTATTATATTACGTACACTATTATAATACAAATTTTAGAATACATTATACGCTTATCTAACATTACCAGAGTTACGTATTGTTGTATTGTAATTTCTAAATGTTATATGAAATTATAATATGTTAATCCATAGTTAGTTATTAGAAGAGGCTTTGTTTTACGTCAGTTATGCATAAGTATAGCTTATTTATATTTTCTATGTAAAATCTATGGCAATGTTAATTGAAAAATATATAATTAAGAAAAAAAAGATCTTCACTCTTTAAAAATAGCGTATAGTCAAAGAGAACCTAGTGTTAAGACACTCGGTTCGACGTTCCTTAATTCGAAGACATCAAACTGGACTGGGCTTGGCTATTATAAGTATATTTACAGTCAGTCTTACCAGAACAGTGAAATTGAAATAATTTAAATATAATATTTCCCCCCAGTAGGCATTGACCACACAACCAATAGCGTTTACAGTCAGACGTAACTTGAATCTCTGCTCAATTATTATGTATGTTTATTTTTTTATTTTAATTAGATGAATTAGATGTATAATGCATTTCTGAATATTAAAATATCTTTATATTAATACGTGAAACAAAAACTTTTCATCCCTTTTTACGAAAATTCCGCGGACGGAGGAGCATGAAACACTTATAGTTTATATAGCGAAGAAGTGCACAACCATAACATCTTATTAAAATTATGTATATAAAAAATATATTAAATTAATAAAATAAATGTTACACCCACTACCATGGTTTTATATACGTTGGTAAGCACCGCGTTGTTAACACGACAACGAGGACACTAGTAGTGATTATTGTGTAGTGGTTATGCGGTAAACGGAGTGTCTTGACACTAGATTGCCCTGCTATGCGAAATGAAACGTGAAGCTGCTGTTTTATTGTTATTCTTTAGTAATATTAACAAACTATACATAGTATAATTCTCGTCTCTTCATCAACACAAATCCTAAATCTATATGGATCCGTGTTCTGTGACCGTATACAATTGGTTTAGGCTGGGATTTTCAGCACTAAAATTATTGAAATCGGCTTAGAGGTACTATGATTCATTGATTTTTTAACAAAATTGAAAAAATTTAAAGTTTTTACTTCTTTTTTTTAATTTATGTTTGTTGTTAGATTCGTGCGGATATTATTAACTAACATTAGAAAAGAAGGAATTTATCAATTTCATTTTTTTTATATGTTAACGCACAATTTTTTTCATATGTTAACTTTTTACTGGGTGAACAGATTTTGATAATTCTTTTTTCATATGATAGCTATTGCTTCTGATGAGGCCCCGTTTTAAATTTAGTTAAGATCTGACTAGTAGTTTTTGAGTAATAATTTTACTTTTTAGTGCAGTTTCGGTTTTAATTAAGCCGGTTTTCTTTTATAACCGACTGCGCGAGGAGGGGAGGGACAAATACATTTATTTGTAAGAAATATTTTAACACTACTTGTTTTTTTTTCTAATAATAAAGAACGGATTTAGATAAAACTTTAAAGTAATATACCACCTTATACATACGAATGAAACGTAGTCTATCATTTATAGAAATTTTGTATAATTTAGCTTAATATAACAAATATCTAGTGTAATATACTTTACTTCAGAAAGTAATATTTGAAGCATCAAAAGATAGTTATGTAGGAAGGTCACGTAAAAGTATGAGAACCCTCGAGAGAGTATGTATGAAGAGGTTAATGACTGTGGACAAGGCGAAAGTAGGCAAAGACCGTAGCGTCGGCGCTTTGTTCTGTCTAACTAGCCCGCTAGGGATAAATAGTGAAACTAAAAAAATATAGTAACTTGTAGAGATAATTAAGATTTTAACATATAATATTGACAACAAATAAAGTGCTCTCAAAAGTATAATAAAGGCACAAGCATGCGACTGTAAACGCGACAGGTTGTGGGTTCGATTCCCACTCCAAGAAATGATAATTTTAAATAATATTTAGTATTTTCATTTCTTGGGTGTGGTAAAGCCAAAGCGCGGCGTAGAGATCCGCTACTCTGCTTGCTATATGCATGATACAGCATGAAGCTAAAAAAGAAAAGGAAACATTTATGCGGTACCACTTTAAAAAATAAATCATTCAATCATTCATCATCAATTAAATTCGTTCAATTAGGCAGATATAATTACCTACAGCCTGTCACCTAAATTTTGACACTCTTTTTTAAGATTTCCGTTTTCCACTTTTCCTTAATTGAGGCATTGCGTGCTGGATAGCGGAAATGAACGCCACGCTTTGCCTTGTTACCATTGCGGAGAAATGAAAATACTAAATATTGTTATAAATATTTAATATTTTCATTTTCTGGAGTGAAAATCGAACCCACAATCTATCGCGTTTACAGTCGCACGCTTGTACTCCTTGACGGCCCCAAACTTTGGTACTAAACATAACATAATTTAGATATTTGGTAAGGTTACCAAATCATCATGGTGTACCTCAGTTTAGACCTGAACGTTCACTTATTCCTAGATTTGGCAAACGTTAAGCGAATAGCTTTCCAAATCGATCTGGCATAGTTTCATTGCCGGCGGCCTGTATTAGAAATTTTAGAAGTTACATTATTAGATTTTTGTTTTTTGTATATTATTTGAGAGAGTATTTATATTCTACTAGTGTCCCCGGAAATACGTTAATAACGCATTGCGTAGTGATGTATATGTCACTTTATATAAACATGGATGTCAAACCATGGTACTGTGTGTAATATTTATTTTATTAATTTAACGTATATTAAATTAATATTTTTTCATTAAAAGTATTTTTAATGCATTATTTTAAAAAAATATTTGCACTCTGCGCTCATTCTCTATATAAACTATAAGTGTGCCGTGTGTGTAAATTCCATGCTCCTCTGTCTGCGTTATTTTCGTAAAAAGGGATCCAAAGTTTTTGCTTCACGCTTGCAGGATTGACAGAGAGAATCTAGTATGAAGACATCTCAGTTTGTTGCATTCCACCCGAATTTGAGTTATTGCGTGTCAAGTGATGGAACCCAATGCTACGCTTTGTCTTACCAGAGTGGTAAATTGAAAATAATTTAAATATTATCCTTGCCTTGAACAGAAATCGAATCCACAACCACTCGCATTTATAGTCAAGCGCCTCACTGCGTCACGATGGCCTCTAGTAATTAAAATGTTGTATTTTGTTATACATTAACTGTTTAAATATTAATTACTTTCTATTAATTGGATATATATGTATTTAACTGTTATAAGCACTTATAGAAATTATTGTTACATTTTTTTTTCCTAATATATCATAACCTCGAAGTAATTGAACGAGAATGTTTAATTCTACTCAAGTTTGACATTAACGTCTGAATGAATTACACGTTTAATTATCCACATTTCAACTGATTGCATTTTGCGGTTTACAACAAGATTGGGGACAGTAATTGATGAAGAATTCAGTAGTTTTATACATGATACTACATACTTATCATTATTTTATGGTCAAATAAGTAATATTAAATGATATTAATGATTTAATAAGAAAAGGCTACTTAATTATTATTCTCGTAGTAACTACTTAACTGTATATAAATATATCTTAGTGTCTATGTCTAAGCTAGTAACAGGGAAAAAAATAATACAACAAAAGATGCATGAAATATCTGTCCGTAGAGATATAAAAAAGATTTAAACAATAATTTTGATGTATAAGCTATATTACTTTAAAATTCCATTTAGCTCTGTTCTGAAGTTTTTGCGTGAAAGAGTAACAATTATCCGCACATCTATCTTAGTAGGATTTGCATATAAGTTTTAATAGTTTACGAACGTTCCAGTTAAATTCAAATCACTTTGTCAATATCACGTTACGAGTATATGAAGAACACATGAAGGAAATCAGAAAAGAAAACTGACTTCATATAAAATGCACTAAAAGTAACATTATTACCAATAATTCAATAACTACGTTCAGATCCTAACTAAATTTAAAAGGTCCTATCAGAAGCTATCTTATAAAAAAGAATCATCAAAATTGGTCCACCCAAAAGTTAGGTGATATACATATAAAAAGTATAGTCGAATTGATAACGTTCTTCTTTTTTGAAGTCGGTCAAAATAAGATGAACAGAACAAACCGTACAATATCTATATTATCCAATGCTAACTGACAAAAGTTAGAACTTACAGAAATTGAATTTATGTTCAGATTTATAGGGATACTAAAGAAGTTCCTAACTAAGTAATAAATTTGATTCTAGTGTGAGTGCTTCCAACCATTCCAGTTTTAACTGTGATATACAGTAGCGTTTAGCACGTGGCTGCGAAAGGGACCCTAATTGTATCAAAGCAGGCAAAGTTGTATCACTAAATGTATGCATTTTTAAAAGGAGTAACAAGTGTATTTTTTTGCTTTACCCTTTATCTCGCACGGCAGGGTTGGCAGAGGAAATATAAGAACCTAGTGTTAGGACACTCCGTTCTATCTATGAACGTTTCCGATCCCCACTTTCCGCCGAATAGATGCATAACGTGCTGAATGACGAAACTCAACGCTGCGCTTTGCAATGTTAGGAAAGCAAAGAAATGAAATATTAAGTATGATATATATTTAATATTTTCATTCCCTGGAGTGGGAATCAAACCCACAACCCGTCGCGTTTACACAAGGCACACTTGTGCCTCTGCGTCATGGCCTGGCCTAATAAATATTTAGGAACGAGTTTTGAACGAGATCAAAGACAATTTTGTAATTGGTTGGTCTAAAGTAATTCAGGTTCGCCTAACTTTAGAACAATTGTCTTGAAATTAAAAAAGTTTGTGAATCAAATGTTATGTATAAAATAATTTGTTTTAGCATATATTGCTTTTAAATATTTATAAATAACTATATTATTTTGGTCTTAGGTTAGTTTGGTCGAGACCTGTCGTGGCGTAGAGGCACAAACGTGCGACTGTAAACGCGGTAGGCTATGGGTTCCCTTTACAGGAAATGAAAATGTTAAATTATTATAATATTTAGTATTTTAATTTCCTCGCTCTGGTAACAAGGCAAAGCGCGGCGTTGAGGTGCGCAAGTCAGCACATAATGCCTCAATTTGATGAAAATTGAAGAACAGAAATGTTCATAGAACAGAATGTCTTCAACTAGGTTCTTACGTACTTCTTCTAACTAGGTTCTCTGGTTCCCTCTACCCTACTATTGCGGAATACAGCGTGAAGCTAAAAAAAATTGGTAATCTATTGCGAAACAACGACAGACAAGGCTATTTTCTTATTAAAATACATATTTACACTTATATTTTATAATAGCTAAGCCCGCGACTCGGTTCGCAGTGTATACAAATGTTTCATTTTACTGCCGTATTTGTTTTTTGCAACCACATTTTTACCTCGAGAGCTGAGCTTCCGAAAAACAGAATACCGAGTCTCACCAAATCTCCTGGATTAGAGTCAGCCTTTTTACAGTTATTAAGTAATAAACATTCAAACTTCGCAACGTATAAATATACTAACTTTCACGTTTATGATCTGAGTGGGATCGTCTAAATATTTTATGCAGTTGATATTTTATTACTTGTACATTTAGAATAATAATAGTGTAAGTCTAGAGTATTTTTTAAAACTTCACGCTGTATCCCGTATGTATGATGGGAGGCAAAGGGAACCTGAGAACCTAGTGTTAAGACTCTCCGTTCGCTTAAGTTTCTCGTTCCCCACTTTCCACCGAATTGCAGCATTGCTAGCTGAATGGCGGAACTCAACGCCGCGCTTTGCCTTGCTACAAGAACGAGTAAATGAATATAATTTAGTATTACGACGTCATAAATCCAAATCCAAAGTTTCATCTATTGTCCGTCATCTGCCTAAAGCGTAAATAGCAATAAGTAGCTCAAATTTACTACCGCAAATGACAATATCTCTCTGAAATGCTACAACACTGAAATTATTGAAGTTTCAACCGGCCAGTAATCAATTTATCGACTTTCCCATCAATTCGTAGTGATTTTCTGGAATTTGTTGAATGTAGTGGATAGAACATTTGCGGATTATAGGATAGCCCCAATATTGCCAGATTCAGAGGAAAACGAACGGATGGACTTTATGCCGAATGATCTGAACGAAAAACGAGTTTGGCTGGAGCGCTTGGTTGTTTAAGATAGATCGATCTTTTGATTTTGACGTTTAGAACTTTGTTGTAGATAGAAGGTTTCTGTTTAAAATATAAATGTAAATGTATAATGTTTATACTTTATTCGTGGGTTAATTGTCCATTTTGAGACCTTGCGTGCTTCGTCGGAGAATGTAAAGTAAACTTGTCTAATGTAAAGTATTTAGTAAAGTAACAAAAAACTCTTTAAGTACAAAAAATCTTTCGGGTAGGATTCATGCCCACAACCACTCAATTAAGGTTATATTTGTTTTAAATAACGGTCTTAGTCTTTTTATTTTGAGGAACAATAAAATATATGTAGGTAAGAGTGTATAACAAATTTTCATCGTAATTTAATATGACTTATAATTTAGGACTATTCGAGATTAGTAAAGCACTGGCGTATTTAAATGTCGTTTGTGTATAATAAGTTACTATATGCAAGTTTTTATTAATACGTGAAGCAAAAACTTTATACAACTTTTTAAGAAAATTACGCGGACGAAGGAGTAAACAATACCAATATATTTTTTAATTAATCACAAAAAGTATATTAAATTAATAGAATAAATATAACACACTAGCATGTGTTTGACGTCCATGTTTATATAAAGTGACATATACGTTGCTAGACATCGCGTTGTTAACACGGCAACAGGGATACTAGTGTAATAAAATCTTTAATGGGTACCTGAGTTCATTAATACCAGACTTAAAGCACTCTAAATAAGCAATTATTATTATTTTTTTTGGTTTGTTAATTATAGCATAGATTGCAATCGAACAAATGAATAATTTAATTGAAGAGCGGTATTAATTATGTTTATTAAAAGTGAATAGCATATGGTCAAAGTCCCATCCCGATATGTTCAGTACTTTTGACCTGATAAGCGAACTTTTTATTTTATTTATTTTTTTAGCTTCACGTTGTATCCCGCATATAGCAGAGTAGACAGAGGGAACCACGACACCTAGTGCTAAGACACTCCGTCCTCTTTTAAAATTTCCGTTCCCCACTTTCTGCCGAATTGAGGCATTGCGTGTTGAGTGGCGGAACTCAACGCCGCATTTTGCCGTTTTGCCAGAGCAAAGAAATGCAAATTCTAAATATTATTTAATATTTTCTCTTCCTGGAATGGGAATCAAACCCACAACCTGTCGCGCTTACAGTCACGCTCTTATGCCTCTGCGCTACAACAGGCTTCCCTTTTATTTTATTTTTAAATATTTTACGTAGATTAAATTTTTAAAATTAATTAAGATTTAATGTACTAATAGTAACCTTATTTCCAGGCCCTACTACAAGCGCATGATGTTGTCGCTCGTGAGGTATACGGCGAGGAGTCCCTCAGGGCATCGCCGCCGCCGGTCAACGGGAGGGCCCAGCCAGCTGAAGAGGAGGAAGACACCGAGCCGGAGTTTGAAAACGTGACCAGAGTACGCCTCGTACAGTTTCAGAAGAATACCGATGAGCCTATGGTATGATACTTGAAATGTTACTTTTACATACATACATACATACATAGCTTCACGCTGTATCCCGGTAGCAGGGTAGACAGGGAACTTAGTGTTAAGACACTCCGTTCCCCACTTTCCGCCGAATTGAGGCAGTGCATGGTGAGTGTTACTTTTATCTATAATTATTATATTTGCTTTATTGTTGTATTTCTCTGTGGTTATATATTCTAATATTTATATTAAACTGAATACACTGTTTACGGTTCGCCTTAGCAACGGATATTTAGTTTTACATATAATTTAATGTCAACCCAATGGTAGTGTGTGTATTATTAAGTTATTGATGTAATCTTTTTCTAAGTAATACATTACTTAAATTTCAAACTCTTTCTTTAAAATTGTCGTAGAAAAAAGTCATAATATTTTATTTCTTGTTCGATAAATAGTAATTTTGAAAAAATGAACGTAATGTTAAATATAAAAGATTGAACATCAGGTTATCTCTGTCTGCTCTGCTGCGTACAGGAAATACTTAGGTGAAGTTAACTAAAATATTTTTTATTCAAATTACCGTAAAAGATACAGCAATTAGTATCTAAAGCTTGGCTGTAATAAAATTTTATATAACCAAAAATAGTTTTAAAAAGAAAAATAGTGATATTAAATCTTATAAAAATATTTAAACTGGAACAAGTGCTCGTTTTTACGTTAATTAAAATAGCAATTTTCTATGCTATTTTAGCAGAGTATAAATTTCACCCGAGAAATGGAAATCTAAGGGCGCCATTGCATTAAAAATATATTTTAATCTATAGGAATCTGTGTAAGTTTAAATATTTTTGAAGTTTTAAAGTGTTAATCACACACTTAGGAAACGAAAAACATATTTAGGAAGCGTATAAAAATCCTAACTAACAACAGCGGTTTTGAGTCCGGCTGCTATAAAAAAAAATTATACACTTCCTTTTGTATAAGTTTATTTACCTACTTCAAACATTCTATTGTAACATGTATGGCAAAAGATCATTGAAGTATGTCATACCTAAACTTATTAATAAACTACCACTCACAGTGAGAAACACAATAACACACAAAAACATAAAACAAACACTAAAACATTACTACCAACAAGCATTAGCTATGAAAATAAGGGATATGTAAATGTGTGTACATGTAAAAAAAAGGAAAAAAATTAAATTAAAAAAATGTAGATATAAATCAACAACAGCCAACTACATGCCAATTCAACATATGTCTTTTGTTTATTATACATTGTAGACTTGTCAATTTAAATCTACCTTCATTTTAACTTGTTATTGATTTCTTAGCTTGTATTGTTTTAAATATGTAGTAGTATGGGTGAATGTGTTATCTACAATTACTGTTATTGTTAAGTCATTTTTATTGTAGTTATAAATGTTTGACGGCAGCGGTGCACAGTAAAACTCGAAGGAGTTTATGATTTGCACCTTTAATCTAAAACACTGTAACAATGTACTAACTTGAATAAATTAAATAAAAATAAAATAAAAAATAAGGAGAAGCCTATCAATTCGAATCTATTTTTTTTGTGTGTTACTGCATAACTTTTTACTATTTGACTCATTTTTTTTTTCATATGATAGCTAGTGCTACTGATGTGGTCCCATATAAATTTAGTTAAGATCTGACGAGTAGTTTTTGAGTTATTCGTAATATTTGTACTTTTTGATTACAGTCGGTTGGTCGGTTCATTTTTTGTTAAAATCTTAATTATTATTATTTTTACTACATTCCTGCATTATTGCGGACTTCGTTATCTCCTGGTCGTTCATTTAAAGATACAGTGCTCTGAATGACGTAACAGAATGCCTTACTTTGATTAATCAGTCCGGAAAAACGGAAGTATACGCAAAATATACACATTTCCTTAATTGCGCCTACCCACAAGAACCACAATTATTCAGAGGTCTCTGTTATTATTATTTTCTTGATGTCATGCATTTACCACACACAACAGAGTATGTGGAGAGAGTCTACACTCTGTTTTGGCTTTACCTAAGAACCCTATCTTAGCAAAGAAAACGGAAATAATGTGTATTAATTAAATTTTCAATGAATTTTAATTCGTAGGGATATCGAACTACCAAGTATCGTGTATATTCGGGCACTGTACTGCTGAATTATTACTATAAATAAATAGAGGGCATCGTAGCACAAAGGGACAGCATTTAACTGTAAACTCGATTAGGTTTGGGTTCGATTCCCATTCGTGGAATGATTATTTTCATTTCTACTCTATAGTAAAAAAGTGCGGCGTTGAGTTTCAATATTCAAGACCAAAAAGAAGAACAGAGTGTTTCGCTATTAGGTTCTTACAACCGACCGCATGTGGAAAAATCTGTTTCATAATTTTTTTAACGAAATTATATAAACTACTACCTATAACTTGGTTCAGTCAACAACGCGTTGCCTTAGCAACGTGTATTTAAACTAGGTGAATTTTATACGAAAGTATATTACGCGCCCTACCATACATGCATCCATCCATGCATGCATTCAAATGCATGGTAGGGCGCGTAATATTTATTATATTATACAGGGTGTGGGGACTCGCCTTACGTTAAATGAAAACACCGTTTTAAGTACTCCTTGTAAACACGATACGATTATAAAATAAGAGTTTTTACTAAAAATGAAAAAGTGTTTTTTTCGAACAAAATAAATAATAAAATATTCGTTACAAAATCAAACGCCATTTGTTACGTATGACGCAAGAGGACACTAACCTGTCAGAGCGGCAACGTCGCACGCCATCTCATTGAAGAAATCGAGTGTTGGGTAAGGGCGATAACGGGTGAACAGATGTTAACACTAAGCACCACTGTCTTTAATTTTACACAAACTCACATTTATTATTCTAACTAATAACTAATTAAAATTTAAATTTCAAAAGTCACTGATAGTTCTCGTGGCGAAGTACGATGTTGACGTGGGGCTACGGTTTGATCTTCGCGTTCTCGTTCTACCGCCATTACAAATGTACGACCATAAAAATGGCATCTACAAGTAGAACCATACCTTTCCCGATATGTCCGTATTGCGAGAGTTCCATTTTAATGATATTCTCCATAAATCAAAATCATATCAGTGTATTTCGCAGAAGTATACTTAACATGCGCCATTATTAAAAAACAAACAAACTAAATAAGGAAGAAACACTCGTCTAGTTTTGTGTGACGAAAATAAATTAAATATTAACATAAAACAAGGACAATAATAAAAGAAATGAAATAATTTGAAAAAGTCACAGGACGAACGACGCGTAAGTATAACTACTTCTGTTACTAAGCGATGTACGCAGCGCGGTGCACGACTGACGACACTAAGAACTAATCCAAAGTTCCAAATATTGGCATTTCTCTTTCCGCTAAGTATAAATAAGCAAAACACAAACATTTATTATAATTTGATTACTAATTTTGATTAATGTCTATTAAGAAATTTTAAAATGTTTTATGACTTGATCTAAAAGTCTAAATTATATTTTTCATTCAAGAATTAATCTTTATACAATGTAAAAAATATTTGTTATGACTATGCTATTCCTTTTTTCACGGTCAAGGTTATTGTTAATATGCTATTCCCTTCTAACATTATGCCATTTCATTCTGTCATGGTCAAGGTCAAAAAAAGGATAACATAGCTTAAAATTATCAGCTGTCTCAATTTTATTTCTAAATGTATTTATGGGTTTGTAATTCCATTTTTTATTTATAAGCGCAATTGAAAATTCGATGTATCTGTAAGAAAGCCATTACATGAAAAGGAACATCAAGCTAAATCGACTTTAAATGGATATTCTTCTAGTTCATAACTTTTTTATAATTGCGGCTATAAATAATCTAGTAATTATTATAACAATTATTTATGCACTACTTATTCGATATTTTTAAAATAAAAATATGAATCGTCCATAAATAATTTATTTAAATATTGTAACTTAAAATGGTAGCATTCTACTCTGTGGTCCGTCATCGTCGCCATCCATCTTTCCCGCCAATTTCTTTTAAATTTAAATGTTGCTAATCAGTCAAATAAGTGCGTAATAAATTCCACAGACAATTAAAATCGATTTCCATATAATTATGGAAATCGATTTTATAAAATATCGTGTGAGAATAATTTCTTACATGATATTTTATAATAAAAAATAATTTACCAAAATTTTAAAGCATAACAAAGTAAATAAAATGAATATGAGTTCGTTTGTTGTAACCTCGTTTATTCGTTTTCTCGCTCTTTCACTTTAAGGTAAAAGTTATCATTAATATCTACCTGATTTTAATGGATTTTTTATTATAAAAGTATTAAATAAAAAAATCCTGTAATTATTTTTAATAGTAAATAATTACTTAAAATAATTTAAAAAGTAGATACTTTTTAATAGAAATAGCCTAGTATATCGATTCTTAAAAATCGATATACTAGGTTATCCTAGTATATCGATTTGTAATTATCTGTGTAAGTCAGTTGTCTTTTACATGTCAAGGTCAACATGCGACTGGGTTTTGCTTATTTACATTATTTTTGTTCAATTTCGCAGTTTGTGTTAGTCAAAATTATTATTACTGTTGAAATTTCTGAAAGTTAACTTACTGATACGTGATGTGTATGAGTTATAATTATTGTCGAGTGAATTTTGAAGTGTGAATATTACTTTATACTATTGTAGTGTTAAAAAGCAAAACACAGAATCTGAAACTTAGTTTATGGACTATTTATGTAAAGAATATTAATAGAGCAGAATACTTATGTTAAAAACTGTAAGTAAAACGTGTTTCTAACGATACGAATCTAAAACGAATGAATTCAATCTGTGATTACCATTATCGCTTATAATTTTTAAGTAAGTTTTTAAGAGCTGTGGTAACATTAGTTGTTTTTTTTAAAATAATTTAATAGGAATTGAGATAACGTATTAATACAATAATATACCTGCCTAACATTAAAAATAACTCAACAGGGCATTACTCTGAAACTAGCAGACGACGGGCGTTGTATCGTAGCACGCATCATGCACGGCGGCATGATACACAGACAGGCAACACTGCACGTCGGCGATGAGATCAAGGAGATCAATGGCACACCAGTCGCTAACCAGTCCGTTGCGCAACTTCAAAGGATGCTGGTATGATGAACACGGTTATTGATAAGCGTGTGGAAGGATAGTTAGAATTGTTAATTGTATATTATGTAACATGAGAAACTCTTAATTAAAATTAAGTAAAAAATGTGTGTGCAGTTCACATAAAATAGAAATTTAGAAATTTATTTTTTATTTCATATTTTATTATGACTATATATCAGTGGAGAGGCGTCCATATAACATGGTTCCCACCGGCTTGCCTAACTTTTTAAAGTACAAGGTCTCATAGACTTAAAAAAAAGTCGCCTGGAAAATGTGGAGCTCGGAAGTGTAATAAAATTTGCAAAAAAACAAAGTCAAGCAAGGTATGAGAGCTAATAAAAAGGTGGCCAGGAAAATATTGGGTATAAAATTGCAAAAAAAAACAAGCTCTGACATTTTAAACATCTAAACAAAAAAAAACGTCATCGTCAAAATTTGATAGATTGAAATTACTAAATACCTTTGCATTCACTAAAAATTACCGGCTTCCCTAAATATATGTACCGACTTCCCTAAATATACATCGGCTTCTCTAAATTTACGGGCTTGCCTAACTAAAATTTTCACCCCTCGCTACTGATATATATGTTATATTTTATTTCTATTTCTTTTGTTTTAAGTAATAATAGACTATATAAATGTTATACTACCTCAATTCTTAGAGACGAATCTCTTTGTTTCTGTTTTGTGTCCATTTTTCGTTACATCGAATTGGAATCACAACAATTCTAAAAAAGTTTAGAAAGTTCTTACACTTGTTTCACTAGCTTGAAGATGACAGCTTTGATTATTTAACTTATAATTAAATTTCAATTATATGAATGCCCAAGTTATAGTAATATAAAATACGTATTGAATATTGCTTCAACAATTATGCATTCATTCATTTTAATTATGTACATACTAAAGAACTTTTGACTTAAATAGGCTTGTGGTTTTATCAATTAACTTCCAAGTGACTATATCAGTAAATAAATTGCATACGATAACGTTATTACAGAGTTATTAATAAATTTGTGTTCAATCATTCGTTGAAATTTCAATTACGATGTGCTTGCAGCGAGAGGCTCGCGGCTCAGTCACTTTCAAGATAGTGCCCTCGTACCGGTCAGCGCCGCCGCCGTGTGAGGTAATCAATTTCAGTTTTAATATTGAAAATGACTTATTAGAGTGCTCTTGGCAACCCCTTAAAGCTCAGTGTTATAGGAATGCGCATTTTGCTAACATTATTTTTGATGATAAACCGTAATAATACTAGATATCAAACTTTAAACTGTAGTTCCTAATTTTGTTTGAAATAGTTGTGTGGCACTAACGCGTGGTTAACGTAGATAAAGAGTCGACAAGCGCACATAAATCACATATTGCTTGTCAATACTTGTCATGGTCAACTGAATAAACTTTTAATTTTTTTTTCTAACTAGCTATTCCGGATAAAGCCTTCGCCCGTTCTAGTAAGTAGCGATTACCAGAGCCGTTGCTACGTTATGTTGTTTCATATCTGTATGTTTGTGTTGTTATTGTTTTTTGTTGTATGTTTCTTTTCATTGATAGTGGATACTCTCCCGGGCATGGCTGCGCGACCCTACGTTCTACGTTTCTGTGCGCTTGTTGTTCTTATCATCCTCTCATTACTCATATATAACTATACTTATCATTTCATTAAAATAGTCATCGTCATTCAAGTCATTTTCACCAATGTCCTGGGTGTCTTGATCATTTATATGTTAAATATTAGAATTAAAACATGTTTCAATATCATATACATACTCTAGTATGTACCTTTCTCTTGCAGCTATGTCATGATATATGAATGTTAAAATTATAAATTTTATGTTTTTTTTATAAGATAATACGACATTAAGTACCTATATATGGCTTGTATGTTACAATATTCGTTAAACATCCGCTATTATATGTAAAAGCATTATCATTTTCATCAGATTTATAGAAATTTGTATATAAAATGTAACAAAAGCCGCGTTTCCAGATATTTGTGAGAGCACAATTCGACTACGATCCTTTGGAAGACGAATTGATACCGTGCGCTCAAGCGGGGATCGCTTTCAGCACCGGCGATATACTGCAGGTACGTTTTTTATCTTACTTCACAATTGTTTTTATTTAAATCGGTGATTTTATTCTAGTTTTATTTTAATGTATTGTTGAAGATGTTATGGAGTTATTTTTTTAGATTTTATGTCATGATTTCTACGTTGGCTGTCGACAAGTATCTAACTTCTTAATGCTTGGTTGTTGCGGATTTAAAGATGAATGGACGTTTTATTATTTGAAAATTTAGAGTTTCGTTCTATTTGGATAAACCTTAGACAAGTTGTTTTTGTCTATCGAATTGTAACACGTTTGAATAATTGGTAAACTACGAAGTATAATATCTTTTGGGTACTCCCAAATTTGGATGGTCTGAAAACTCAATTATTGCATGACGATAAATATTTTTTATTATTTTGGTTTATACAACTTATCGTTATAAGATATGGCTAAATTACATATTTTTTTATACATTGTAGCCTATATGTTGTTCTGATGTATAAGCTACTGTTTACATACTAAAGTTACATCTATTAGGTAGGTACTTATTGCGTGAAGGACTTACAAACAGCCGTCCTCATAAAATTTCCCATTAATAATATTATTTTAGATTATAAGCAAAGACGATTCCCACTGGTGGCAAGCCAGGAAGGACGCATCAGGAGGTTCTGCGGGACTCATACCGAGCCCCGAGCTACAAGAGTGGAGGGCTGCATGCGCTGCCGCAGAAAGATCGAATACCGATCAAGGTGAATATATATGTATAGTTGATGTGCTATTTGCATTATAATCGTGATAAAGGCGTAAATCTATGTTTTACCGACTTATAAGCAAGAGGTTCAATCAGGTCAATTGTATTTTTTTTGTGTGTGTTACCGCGTCAGTTTTAACTGGGTGAAACGATTATGATGAATTGTTTTTTTGTATGATAAGTGGGTAGTGTTCCTGATGTGTTCCTATTTAAATTTAGTTAAAATGGAGGCGAACAGTTTTTGAGTTATTCGTAATAACTTTTTTTTTTTCACCTTAATTTGCTTAATCAGTTTCTTGTTTATATTTAGCTTTAAATTTATAAACAGTGGTAACACACTAATGAAAGAAATATTGTCGATTATATTTAAAGCATTTGTCCCAATTTTTTTAAGAACTTACGCCTTTATTATCTTTGTATGCAGTGTGTGTTATTGCTATTAGGAGTTCGGTGTTGCTTCGTGCCAGGTTATTATGGCCAGACGGATTTTACTATACTTTTAGTTAATAATTAATTAATATTTTCATCTTTCCATGACTTTTTATAAAATCAAACGCCAGAAATATCACTATTCATCACTGTCTGGCCATTTTGATATTAGACTTTGTGTGGAAACCATTTCATCTTATATGTATCATTTCTGAGAAATCTGAGTACAATATTAATAATAAAAGAATAATTGGTCTATTATTAGTTATGGATATACTTAATATCTAAATTGGGCAATGTTTAATAAAAAGAAACCAAGTCACACCTTATAATTTTAGAATATTAAATACTATATTCTTATAGTGTATACCAGTTGCGAATTGTCCATATAATACGGTTCCCATCGGCTTACCTTTTGTAAAATACAATAAATTAATGGCGGCATATTAGCACATTAGACATACCAAAAACAAAGAACACTGAAGAAAAATTTGGGAAACAGTGAAAAGTGAGTTTGGAAAAAAACAAGCTTAACAATAGAGATAAGAAAAATATACCGTCATCCATATGTACTGGCTGACTTCTATGTACCGGCCTCCCAAAATCTACCTTACCTTTTTAAAATTTAAAAAGGTTGCAAAAAGTAAAAAGTTTAAAAAAGGTTACAGCAATCTGTATACTCTATATTCCAGTGGCGAGGCGTCCATACAACTCGATTCCTACCAGCTTACCCTAACTTTTGAAAGTACAAGTATGAGACCTAAAAAAATAGTCGCCAGGAAAATATGGGGCATAAAATTGCAAAAAAACAAGCTACCTTCACATCCTCTACCGGCTTCTCTAAATAATATGTACCGGCTTTCCTAAATATACATCGGCTTGTCTAAATTTACCGGCTTGCCTAACTAAAAATTTCACCCCTCGCCACTGACTATATTCTATTTATTTTAAAAAAATTATTATATTTTTATTTCATTAATGGTTTGACTTAGGTTTTAAAATTTAATTACTAATGGCTTGGTTTCATTTTCCATAACAACCATTAGTTAAATTATTGCTAACCTCAATTTTATGGATCATTAATAGGAGTATCACATTCCCTTGTATTCAGTTTTCACCACAAGAACCATTTAGATTTTCAATATTACCAAAGTGCTTGATCTGTTTTGATATAATTTAGAATTTTGTTTATCAAAACGTTACTTCTATAAGCACTGTGAGCGTCGTTATTCTCTTGATGTTGTCTTTAGGTTATTACATGGATTAGCGTTTGTCCTTGGAAAGCTTGTAACATCAATTCGCGCTTTCCAAAATAGTTTTTTGTTCTGTGATTCAATAATTTTGCATCGTCTATTCTTTTTGTTTCTTGTTTTACTTCAATATCTTCACGATCTTATGTTAAAATTTACTGCGAATTTATTTAAAATAACCATTAACATTTCATATTTTTCTTTCAAACATTACCATCAATGGACAAAACTACAGTTGGTATGTAATTTTCTTTTTCTTTTTCATATCTTATCAGTTAACAAGCTCCCCGTGTTGAATGAGATTATGACGTCATCAGCCCTAATTTGCATGGTATTGATGTCAGTCCTATTGAAATCTATGAATATCCTTAAATATATCATATTTCATATACAGAGTGTTCTAGAAGTCGATATATATTATATTATAGATAACTGTGATGACTGATGTAGCAATAAAATTGTGGAAGTTTGTGTTTTTCTATGAAACATCGTAATTTTTTTCTTCTTTTGTCATTGGGAGGTGCTTAGTCAAATATATATAATGTTACATAATAATAAGTTAATTTATACCCATATATAATATTTTGAATAGTAGCAATAAATGTATCATTTAAAAGTAAGCCTTTCGCTAAATCTGCTAAAGTCCTCGTTGTGTATTCATTATCTGTTCCACCAACCGATATACGCTTGCCCGTGTGTCTAGTTAATTTATGGATTTAGTTTACTATGACCCCATTTGGCTAAGTATAACCCAATATACCCATAGTATGCATTCCATTGAGTTGTTTGCATGAATGTATTGTAATGTTGTGCGGCTAGGAGCTGAAGGATGCGTGTCGCATACCGACGGATGTGAGAATACAGGTAAGGTCAAGGTAATTTGTGTAAAGGTAAAATTTTATAGGTGAACGTAAAATAAATATCAAAATATTTGGAAAAATCGTAACCGATTATTATTGTGGAAGTAGAGAAGTAAAGATAATGTATCAGCATTCAGCATTCATTATTTTTAATAATATTCGATGTTATGATCATTAAATTTTCCCTTTATATCAATTACTTTACACTTTTATTAATTAAGAAAGAATATTCTTCTGTATTTTTTGTTGGAATATTTGGAAATACAAATATTGTTATAGGCTTCGATATACTTTTTTAATAATGTTTCAAAGAAGGATTTATAATTTTTCTCAGAATTTGCATACGACATAAGTTTTGATAAGTGAATATCGATTAATATGCATACCTACCCATTTTACCTATGTAATATTGAGTTAAAATTGTACCAATATTGTCAATTTTAAGCTGTTGTCAACTTTAAATGAAAATATCAGTGTATTTCACGTACCAAATGAATTTTTAAATGTATATGAAATATCCCTGTATAGAGGACGTGATGTCGATTCGCGTCGTGTTCCGCATTTTGATATGATTTTTTTTTATTTATTACTTTTAAAGTATGGTACATGTGGTTGACAAGTGCAATGTGGAAAATTTATATAGATTTATTTCATTAAAAGTATGTTTGTTGTGAATTGATTACCGATTAATTATAATAATAATACTTAACTTGTTATAAAAAAATATTATTTGAATAATATTAATTTATTTTTAAAATACATAGGTTCTGAATTACGTCTTTAAAATATAATAAATACCATTAAAAATCCTATAAAAATAATCTTTTATATATAACTGTACTGTAAACTGTACCCTGCGCGCGTTGCTACGCCACCAAAAATAAATTTGAAGGAAAGACATTATATACAAATATTCAAATCATTTTGAGTAATTTTAATGAGTTTCTTAATTTCGAAAACATAGTGTGGTGCCATCTGTCAAAATTGATCGTACCCACTTAGAAAATTTTGTGGGTTTATGCATAACAACTTTGCTAAAGATCATCACATGATCAAATGCATGGTTCACGATTCTATAAAGGACATACAAACAAACATTCATTTTTATATATAAAGAAGATAGTGTAAAAATTGCAGTTTTTTACTACTATCATATAAGATATTCTGTTCTTTGGAAACCATTACGATGATTAAATCAAATTAGCAAGACTCAATGTCCTATCTAAATATAACTGAATTGCCTTCATTTGCATTTTTAACAATTATGCAAATGCTTATGAAAATTACAGCAAGTTCTTCTGAATATAATTATAGACTGCTGTAACCGACTATGTTTTTTTATATGTAGGTATAATATGCTTAAATAAGTTGCTAATGTGGTTTTAGATTTAAAAAAATGGTTATGGAAGCATTTTTAGTGTTAAACATATTTGGAAAACGTATGAAAATTTGAACGCAGCGAGACTCGAACCCGCGCCCTTTGGAAACCAAGTCCAAGCGCTCTGACCGCTAAGCCTTGCGTTCCTATATCCAGTGGAAAAATATAGGACGCGGGTTCGAGTCCCGCTGCGTTTAAATTTTCATACGTTTTCTAAATATGTTGTTCGTTTCCTAAGTGTGTGATTAAGATTTTAAAACTTCAAAAATGTTTTGAGTATTATTATTTAGTCAGAAGTAGGTTGTATTGGGTACGGTTAGAAACTTTTTTAATTATTTTTCTTATGTTATGTATACGTAAGTTACTATATAATATATTAATATAGTAGAATTTGCATTTAAATGTTACTTATTATATATATATATATATATATATATATATATATATATATATATATATATATATATATATATATATATATATATATATATATATATATATATATATATTTCTTTATTTAGTAATTCCTTAGGAAATATTAATATTATTATTGTATTTGACACGTACGTTTTATTTATTTGTTACAGTGAATTGTTCGATATTCGGACGCAAGAAGAAACAGTCGAAAGACAAATATTTGGCGAAACACAATGCAGTGTTTGATCAACTCGACGTAGTCACTTATGAAGAGGTTGTTAAACTTCCATGTAAGTGGTGGACCATTATATTATTTCTTTGTTTAATGTATAGGAAATGTAATGTAATAAAATTAAAAAAAAAAAAATTTCAATTATTTTTTTATACTAATTTAGGATGTTGATATTTTAGTGACTTTTTGGCGTCTCAGTCAACAATAATCGTACCAAACCTTATTATAAGGCTTTTTTTTTAATAATTTGAAATAATTAATTTTATTATATTAATTTTTCATTTTTTTTTATTATTCCACATATCTTTCGCGATCTATGATTTTGTTGACATTGCTTAACTATAGTTATAGTACTTACATAAGATGTAAGTATAAAGAAAGTTGCAGTTGAACTATGATATGATAAAATATAGTTTTACCTATTATGCTCATCTTAGACGGCCAATAGAAAATAAAATATTTAATAATAAATTCTTTCTTTTTTCTCTCAAAATTTATAAGGTAGATAATCATTTTTCTTTATGTGTGATGTTTATATTATTATATTACTAAATTGAGGTTATCGTGGCTTAGTGGAATGTCTGTTTGTTATGGATTCGATTCCCACTCAAAGAAATAATTATAATTAAATTATTTTCATTTCTCTGCTCTGGTAAGATAAGTCGCGGCTTTAAGTACACAATTCTGCCGGAAGTCGAGTACAGAGTGTGTTAACACTAGATTCTCTGGCTACCCTTCTGGGCAGGAAAAAGCATGAAGCTGAAATAAATCTTTTTTTTTTAACTTAACGTTGTATCCCGCATATAGCCGGGTAGGCAGCCCTCTGCCAGAGAACAAGAGAACCTAGTGTTAAGACACTCCATTCTTCCCCACTTTCCGCCGAATTGAGGCATTGCGTGTTGAATGGCGGAACTCAACGCCGCGTTTGCCTCGTTACCAAACCCAAGAAATGAAAATACTAAATTTTTCATTTCCTGGAGTGGGGATCGAACCCACAACCTGTCGCATTTACAGTCGCACGCTTGTGCCTCTGCGCCACAACAGGCCATATCAAAATAAATCATAATATTATCAAAATATATCAGGCCATATCAAAATAAATCATAAATAATACTTAATATATAAATATTAAGGTTAGGTAGAAAGATAAGCTTGGACAGTGGAGGCAAGCGTCAATGTTAAAAAGGCCCCATAAGTCAACACTTGGGTCACAATTTCAAGGCTTTGCCTCAAACAACTCTCCAATAGAATAATAAGAACTTTTTTCTCCTTCTAGCTTTCCAAAGGAAAACAATAGTGCTGCTCGGCGCTCACGGCGTGGGACGTCGTCACATTAAGAACACGCTGATTGCGCGTCATCCGGATCAATACGCTTATCCTATCCCGCGTAAGTTTTATATATTCATATATTCATATATTTTAATATTTTTAGTTACTTATAAGATTATTTGAACTTGTTGTTTTTGTTTGTTTATTATTTGAACGTGGCAGGATTCGGACCTGCGCCTTATGGAGACAGTTCAAGTAATCTTGTCTATTAAGCTATGCGTTGTTATCGAGCTAGGTCCAAATTCCTCTTAATTCGATGCTTGTAAGATAAAACAAAACAGTTCGCGATAAGGACACATTCCAAATGAAATTATTTTAACTAATGTAAAGTACTACGTGTGACTAGTGTATAGTTTTTGAAACATCTGGTTTTCAAAGAAATACCCAATTTATCCAGTTAAATAATTTCATTTAAAATATAATCATGATTATATCGAACCTTTAGAATTATAGGGTCCTCATCAAACAAGTCATGATTTCGATATTTTGCCACGAAACGGTTTAAGACAACGATCTTTATCGACTTTGATCAAAACAAAAATATAAGTGAAATTAAAAAGAAACATTTAAAAACCTTAAATGTACAAATCTATATTGACGTTTTCTAAAAATTGATATTTAAAGTCAAAGTCAAAGTTAAAGTTAAATAATTTTATTCAAAATAAGAAGTTAAGGGCTTCATTTTTTGAACGTCAAATAATTTTCCACCGGTTCACTAAATTTAATGCCTCAGACCTGAGAAGAACCGGCGCAAGAAACTCAGCAAGACATATTTATTTCTTTTTTTTTTCTCATAATGCCATGCTTTACAAATATTTATTAGTGACAATGGTACTTTTGAAATAGACTGGAGCGAGCATTTCATTCCCAAGGCGTGTTATCATTTATAAAATCACTAACTAGGTTACCTTTAACACACTAACATATTTTCACAATTTCACTATAATTTTTAAGGTGCGATATATAGTTTTAAGTTTTTAAAGTTAAATTTAGATCCGTTTAGTTTATTTGTGATTTTGATTCTTACAAACTTTCGCATTAATAATATTGTAAAGATAATAAAAAATATATGTAAAAATATCCACAGATACCACAAGACCTCCGCGGGCGGACGAAGAGAACGGTAGACATTACTATTTTGTGTCACATGATGAGATGATGGCCGACATTGCAGCTAACGAATATTTGGAATATGGTAAGTTCAATGTTTTCAAATATTTTATTATACTATTTATTTTTTATTTTGTATTAATATTAAATAATTTCTAAAAAGCACTAAAATGCGCTGATACTTATCGAAATCGAGGTAAATATTATCTATATGATGTAAAAACTTTGTACCCCTTTCTAAGAAAATTCCACACACTACGATGGTTTGACATCCATGTTTATATAAAGTGACATATATGTATGTACGTTGCTAGGCAACGCGTTATCAATGCGTCAACGTAGACACTAGTACCTATTTTTTTAATGCAGATTTGCTACGATATGAAATTACAGTAATATTTTGCCATTAGGTCCTTTATACCTTATAATGTAAACCTTATAGTGTTATGAGAATTTGTACCAATTGGTTTTATGTAGGTCTGAAAAATTAATCTTTCTTACCTATGTAAAACTTATATAATAGTAATTAAGATTCTCTAAAGTTTGTCATCTAAATATATATATTTTTAATTTTAAATTATCCGTTCACTGTTATATTTATAATTGAAGCGTTACACCAAAGTTGGAAAAGAAAGCGTTCCTAAGAAGACCAAAGAAAGGCTGGGAAAATCAATGGGACACTTTTTTTTCTTTACTTTTTTTACTTTCAACTGACTTAAAAATTAGAAACATATAGAAAAATAGTTTTTTTTAGCTTCACGCTGTATCCCGCATATAGCAGAATAGGCAGAGGGAACTTGAGAACCTAGTGACAAGACACTCCGTTCTCTTTCAACAATTCCGTTCCTCACTTTCCGCCGAATTGACGCATTACTTGCTGAGTGGCGGAACTCAAAGCCACACTTTGCGTTGTTACCAAACCCAGGAAATGAAAATACTAAACTTTTACATTTCCTAGAGTGGGAATCGACCCACAACCTGTCGCTTTTACAGTCGCACACTTGTGCCTCTGTGCCACGACAGGCGTCACGCCCTCTATTTTAATGTAAAAGTATAAAAAGGAAAATAATGATCTTTATAAAAATTTAATTATTCCAGGTACCCACGAAGACGCAATGTACGGTACTAAACTGGAAACAATTCGTCGTATACACGCTGAGCGTCGTATCGCCATACTGGATGTTGAGCCGCAAGCGTTAAAAATACTGCGTACTGCGGAATTTGCACCTTACGTCGTGTTTGTGGCCGCACCCTCTCTTAATAATGTTGCTGATGTAAGTATTGAAATGTGGTAGGATTCCTTTTTTGGTGGCAGGGTAGTGATAGTTCTCTACCACTTTAGTGGTGATACTCTTCGGTTTTTACTTTTTTTTTGTCCGAATTCGAGGCATCGGGTGTTGGGTGGCTGAACTCTATATTGGGTTTTGTTTTAAATAATGAGAAAAAAAATAATTTAAATATATATTTCTTTTAACTTTACACTATATTACACTATATCCTGCAGATAGTAGGGTAGGTAGAAGGAACCTGAGAACTTTGTGTTAAGACAGTCCATTATCTTTCAACAGTTCCGTTCCCCACTTTCCGCCGAATTGAGGCATTGCGTGTTGAGTGGCGGAACTCAACGGAATTTTACATTTCCTAGAGTGGGAATCGAACCCACAACCTGTTACGTTTACAGTCGCACGCTTGTGCCTCTGCGCCACGATAGGCGTTATAGATACTACGTAAATATATGAACTTTGTTTTGTTATATATTTATTTTATTTTTCCCTTCCAGTACGACGGTTCACTAGAAGTACTAGCACGCGAATCGGAACAGCTCCGTCGTACATACGGGCACTACTTCGACATGTCGATAGTCAACAACGACATCGACGACACGCTCGCGCAGTTGGAGGCGGCCCTCGCGCGCATGCGCTCGACACCGCAATGGGTACCAGTCTCGTGGGTGTATTGACTTGGCGATTTTTATTTGTGAGTTAGTTTGTTTTTCCAGTTCAGTTTAGTTCAAATCAGTTCTTTAATTATGACGTTTCGATTCAGTTCTTTTATTATGACGTTTCGAATGAGTTTTTTTGACAGTTGACAGCTAACAGATGATAGGTGGGATATGGTAAGGTTTTCTGATGTTTTCTTTTTGTTGTTGCTGGTTTTTTTTGTTTAGATTTAATGTTTTTACTGTTTTGTTTTGTTTTTGTGTTATATTCATTTGGTCGGTTAATGATTATCGCTATTTTTTTTATTCGATATATAAATGTTACATATTTAAATGGATATATGTTGTGTTCTGTTGTATATGAATGACTTAAGAATTATCGAACTCTAGCATTAAATTCTGAAATATTCTATGTGTCACTATACCGTTATTTTATAAACAAATAAGTTACAAGGATGAAGTACAATTGATTTGTAATATTTTGTGCCATAAGTATTTCAGTTATTATTAATATCTCATAAAAAAGGTCTCTTTCAAATAAAATATGACAACTTCTAACTTTGACAAAGAAGTATACAACGATGGTAAAAGTTAGACAAGTTTCTGGAACTAGTAAAAACTTTTTACACAATCGTATTAAAAAAATTGCATTATGATTAGGTTAACGTTTAAACTGGACATATCCTATAATTGAAATATTAATATGGATAAGTTACTGGCAGTTATATTAAAAAAATTGTATCCATACTAAGTTATCGTTTGTCAATTTTGAAATTAATGAACGGGATATGTCATTTTAAATGGTCCTTATTAGGAAAGGTTAGAATTTATATTATTATAATAATTTCGTCAAAAGACATATTAATTGTTACTTAATTAAAAGTATTAATTTAGTGTTTTGTGATAATGTTTGTGTGTTATTATTTAATTGTTAATTATTTTATTATTTTTTCTTTAAAAATAAATAAATATACGAAAGTCGAATTTGGTACAATGCCGCTCAAAACATTTTGTGCCAAATTTTGACTGGAAACGACATCTCGATTGCGATTGAGTATTACAGATTTTTAGAACAGTGTACATAATATATACATTAGCTAATTTACAAGGAGGTAATAACTCTTTAGAATGTACTGTAGCTCAAATGTTTACTTCAAAATTTAAATTTAAGATCTATCCTATCATAAGTAATGGTTGTCCAACTAAGATTCAATTGCCATTGCATAAAAAATATTTTAAATATTATAAAAAAACATGATTTTTTTTAATATGGCAATACTTTTGTTTTTTTCTATAATTATTAAATTTAATACATAATGCTTGACATATTTATTTAATATTGTTTCTTAGTTGGAAACCTTTTGATTATTATATCACAGGTTTTTAGAATTCACAGGGTTGCAAGGAACATTAAAGTATTTTTTTGACATTTATTTATTTCTTTTTTTTTAATTATTAGCTTTGTAGGATGAAGTAAGTATTTAAAATGCCACGGAAACATCATCATAATAAAAATATCGTATAGTAATTGTAATAAACTTTAAAAAAATGTTATTACATTTTCCGTGGCCGTGTGAATTTATGTATTTTCAATAAGGCGACACATTATTCTCAAAAATTGTAATGATGTATTTTAAAACTTTTTGTATTGTAAATGCGCAGATATTTTTATTAAAATAACAGACAACATAACCTTCCTATCACTGTAATTAATTGCAAACTTTTTGTTTTTAATATAACATGTGGAAATAATAGCAAATATATTAAAATGTTCGCCTTATTGAATCGTTCACTCGTTTTTCGCTCACGTTTAGCACTTACGCATTCCTGTACAGATAAATACCTAGTAGAGAATTTTACTATTTATCTCACTTTCACTATTGTTAATTTAGGAATTTTAGATGTAAGGAGTAAAAATTTAAAATTTATTGATTATTTGAATATTTAACATGCAGGTATTCGACATCTTTTGCTCAATATCTTCATTTCTTATGATCAAAGTGTATGAATTAAGCGATATTATAGTAATTTCTTATTTTATACCTAATATTTGTTTTAAATTTGATATTTCAATTTTAGTGGACGATCCCAAGCTCCTTGATTTATTCATATTAATATGTTTCGATAATATCGAACCGTTTATGATTTAAATATCGCTAAAAACATACCATAAGCTAATTTATTTACATATTTGTTATAATAGTGTTTTCTGAAACTAAAATAATTCATAATATAAGAAACCATATAAGTATAAATGTAGTTAAATTTAACATATACAATATTGAATTTATTAATAAGTGTGTGACGTAATGGCGTGCGAGTAGCACTGTTTCGTTTGACATTACAATAGTGTTGCCATATTTAGAAATATTTTATTTTATTATATATGACATGGTGTGTAATAATTTAGTAAAATTATTAAAATTATATGCAATGCTGTTAATCATTATGAAGTATTTATTAATTAATATATAAGTAAAACAGAAAATATTTTAATTTTTATTTATGTTATTATACAATCAATCTCTAATTATAATCACACATGTTATATATAATATGATAATTATCAATATTATACAAAATATAATGAAATATAAAAATATTCTAACTTATACAGTATAAATAAATTTTATTTACTTAGACAATTCATTCCGATATATAAATTGTTAGATGTTTTGTTACTTTAAAACAAATATTTGAATGTTTATATAATAGAGAAATTAAATAATGATATTTACGAATATGTATGACATATGTACTTAACGATTGTTTCTTTAAATTAGAATAGAATTTATTCAGCTGAAGGTGTATGCGAAGCATGGTTTTTAAATTAACACGTATCATAGATATAGAATTTAAATGATGAATGAATTCGTTGTATAGATCTTTAATTTATAGTCTTAGACTAATTTGTTATACACTAAGTTATATTTAGATTGTCATTTATTATTTATCATGTTCTTATATTATATAATATTAATAACAAAATTTCACTTTTATTAATGCATAGCTTGAATAAAGTTTATTAATTTTTTTGCTCTATTTAGTGCTACTCATAATATGAAAGAGCGTGAGAGTTTATCTATATATGTAATAATTATTATATTTAAATAAGAATATTTTCAATATTATATACATCACTAACCCTAACATTGTCTTAAACATTCCATCACTGTAATTTTTTTTTAATTTATTAGTAGTTTCTTTAAAAGTCACTAGATTAATTTCATGTAAATGAACGTTTGAATTTATATCATTATAAGAATAAATAATTTTTACTTTAATTTAACGATTTTTAAATTATTAAATTTAATTAAGACCTTTTGTTCATTAATATTGTAAGAATTATTATTGTTATTCGTATCCAAAGACGTTTAAACACTCGTAGAAATTTTGGGAAATATATTAAGGTATAAAATGATGTTGAAACGACAGTAAAAGAACAATGAAAGATAATAGTTACCTATTAATTTTTAAATACCAGTAAGATAATGTACTAAATTTAAAATTATAATAAATCGAGTTGTTATGATACTTAGAATTTTGTATGAATACCAACTCGACTTCTATAGTAATAAAATGCATGCAACAATAAAGTGTGTTTAAGGTCGATGAAATCTGTAATCCAGATCTTTTTTCAATAACAACTAACGATGACTGAAATAAAACATTATTATAACTGTTAAAATTGAATAAAGAGCACAAAATATTTGTTTTGTTTTATTTGACCCAAATTTATTATAACATAAAGTTATAAGAAAAAATAACAAAAACGCCTGTCGTGGCGCAGAGGCACAAGCGTGCGACTGTAAACGCGACAGGTTGTGGGTTCGATTCCCATTCTAGGAAATGGAATTTTTCATTTCCTGGGTTTGGTAACAAGGCAAAGTGCGGCGTTGAGTTCCGCCACTCAGCACGCAATGCCTCAATTCGGCGGAAAGTGGGGAACGGAGTGTCTTAAACACTAGGTTCCTTCTGCCTACCCTGCTACGAGGGCTGTCCCAGAAGTACCCGGCCTGACTCATATGTGGTATTCGTAGTTTGTAAACGATTGCTGTGGTCGGAGTTAACATTCTTATATAGCTTATTCGAAGTTTTGAGACGATCCGCCTATTATTATTCGGTTAACAGCCATCGATAGTGAACGCTCTCAGTAGATTTGTAAACATAGAGAAAATTGATCATTGTTTTGTGATACAATACTTTCATTTGAAAGGTCTCAGTCCTACCGATATCTAAGCCGAGCTAGATTCTACTTGAGAGGAGTCTGCTCCTTCGTTTACGAATGTAAAATATTGGATAGCTGAGTTTAATTGAAACCGTACGAGCTGCCAAGACGAACATCGCAGTGGTCGACTAAATAAGGTGACCACGCAAGAAACAGTGACGAAAACTCACAAATTAGTGTTAGATAGCCTTTAATTTAAAGTGCGTGAGTTAGCTGACATAATAACAATTTCAAAAACTGCAATACATCACACAGTAACCGACAATTCGGATATGGGAGAGCTGTGTGCAAGATGCGTGCCGCACTTGCTCACAGCGGAGCAAAAACAGCGTCGTAAAGATGTTTAAATCGATTGTTTAGCTAAGACTCGCCACAATAAAGCTTAGTTTTTGCGATGATTCATAACTATGGATGAAACATGGGTCCACCACTTAACGCTAGAGGTGAAAAAACATTCAAAATAATGGACTGAAAGGGAAGAATCGGCTCCGACGAAGGCTAAATCAATTCCATCCGCTGGCAAGGTCTTGGCGTCATTTTTTGGGACGCACGTGGAATCATTTTCATCGATTACCTTCAAAAAGGGAAAATAATCAACGGCGAGTATTATGCGATTTTATTGCAACGTTTGAGTGATGAAATCAAGCAAAAACGGCCGTATTTGTCAAAGAAAAAGGTGTTGTTCCATCACGACAATGCGCCAGTTCACACATCGGTTATCGCGATGGCAAAAATAAACGAGATGAAATTTAATTGCTTGCTCACGCACCCTACTCGCCAGATCTAGCCCCCTCTGACTATTTCCTTATTCCAAACCTGAAAAAATGACTTGGTGGTAAAAGATTTGCCAACAATGAAAAGGTAGAGTCTGCGGTTGTTAGCTATTTTGATGAGTTCTACTGTTCTTACTATAAACAGGGTATCGAAGCGATACAACATCGCTGGGAGAAGTATATTGAGCTATATTGAGATTATGTTAAGAAATACCATAAGATTTTCGAAAAAAAAAACGTTTTTTCCTCGTTAGGCCGGGTACTTTTGGGACTACCCTCGTATATGCGGGATACAGCGTGAAGCTATGTATGTATAAGGAAAAATAATTCATATCAGTTATATAGAACAGAGGTATACGTGACGCAGAGGAACAACAACTGACTGTAAACGCGATTGGTTGTGGGTTCGTTTTCCAAATTGATGAAAGATTATATTTAAATTGTTTTGGTAAGACAAAGCGCGGCGTTGAGTTTTACAATTCAACACGCAATGTTCCGAATTCGGGCCGAAAGCAACGACCGGGAGTGTTTTGACATTAGGTTCTCTCAGTCAACCCACATATCAGATAAATAGACAAATGGAAATAGTAAAGGTAAAATTTCCCTTATTTTGTGTAACACTTATGGTTTTAATGCCAAAAAGTTTTAGGAAAAATAAGAACGAAACATTTTTAAATTTCACTGCAAACAGTCTTATCAAATAAATTCAAAAATGTTGTAAAAAGACCCTGAAAATTTGTGAAAAATCGTATAGAATAGAGCTATTACAAATATACTTCATTCAATAGGTTCTATGTTTTTAATTTTTACATTAAATTATTTGTTAGCGCTGGCTACGCTCGCGTGGTTAGTGGGAATTATAATTTACTGACTAATAGTACGTGTCCTGCTTGCGTATATGATATAATAATTATATCTTAAGGTATTAACATATAAGAATTAAATAGTTTACCACGGTAAAAAATAGCTCATGTCATTCTCCGGCCTTTTAACTATTTCATCTTTAAAAATAACAACGCTTCTTTGAGACGAGAAAGAAGGAGAAACAAAAGAACAAACAGACTTTCCCAATTATAATATTAGTATGTATTATTGTAATAAATCTAGATACAAAACTATCAAAGAGAGTCGAAAGGTTAACAGTTTAGTTTTAATGATTATTGATATACTAATACACATCACAATATTTAATTAAAGTTTAAAAATAAACATTTATGAAAATTTCTATAAATCCTTTCAGAAAATATTATTTCACAGGCGGAATTCTTATTTCTAATCTACAATTATTTATTTATTACAATAGCAGCATTTCCTAAGCCGTCAGTGTCAAAATTATTTTTAATCTGTAAATGTGCATCATTTTGGTTTCTACGTTTATTTATTTAATTTATCACAATTTCAGCAAAATTTCTATAATAATTTATTTATTAACCTCATAATACAAATTAGCTTAATTAATATGGCTCAAAGAGAACGTCGTTCTAATGCCGGGAATCGTATGGCGAAATTGTTAGACGAAGAGGAAGAGGATGATTTCTATAAAACAACTTACGGCGGCTTTGAGGAGTTGGAAGAGGATCGAGATTATATGTAAATATGATTTAAATTAATATAGGTTTAATAAAGGGATAAGTATCATATATTTTATTTAATTTTTTATCTTATTCTTTGTAAATAATTATTTTATCATATAACACCAAGTTATATCTTTCCTTGCTTTCCATATTTCAATGCTTTATTTGTATAAATGTTTATACAAATATTTTAAAATAAAGCCATTTTATTATGCTTATGATATGTGGTTCATAATTATTTTCTGTATGTAGTAATAATTATGTTATTCTTTAGACAAGAAAAAGAAGTGGATGATGTTGTTGACTCAGATTTTGATATAGATGAAAATGATGAACCAACATCAGATCATGAGGCAGAGGCGAAAGAAAAGAAAAAAGTTAATAGTAAAGCTTATAAGGTAATATGTTATAAGAATTTATTCAATTTCTAACAAATATTATTGAACTAAAATAATAAATAACAGATTTGTGGCTTAATGGAAATCCATATTTATAAAGGGATGACAAAACATTAAAATATATATATATGTGTGTGTGTTGGCATATGACGTCCAGAGGTGGTGGTTATGTCGCTTCTCCTTTAGACTCGGCTTCAGCGACATATATATGAACATATTTTATGAATATGTTCATATATTCATAAAATATGTTCAATAATAATTTTTATTGAATATTAATTTATTTTTATTTTATTATATGAACATATTTCATGTGAAATCTTTTACATTATTTAGGTTTATAGATTTTTACTTTAAGCCAATATATTAATTTGTTTATTCATGTTCTATTTTCATATTAAAATAGTAACTGATACATTCATACATTTATTTCTTGCCTTTTAATTATAATCTATATATATTTTATTTACAAACTATTTTTATATCTTAGGATCCGAACAGGAAAAAGAAATCTGACAAAACTAAAAAGACAATCACAAGAAAACCAAAAGAGCCGAAGCCTAAAGAAGACGATGAAAAAGTGGATAAAATTGACAAATCTATTATAGATTCATCTATAGGTAATGTCTATATATTTTTCGTTATAAATAAGTATTTTGAACGTACTTTTAGAGACCATCTCGCAGTATATTAGCCTTTGATTGCAAATATGATGGTTATAGGGAAATAATCTATATATATAAATACATGAAGCAAAACTTTGGAACTCTTTTTACGAAAATTACGCGGACGGAGGAGCATAAATTTGGCACACTTATAGTCCATATGCTGAAGAAGTGCAGAATGCTGACTTTTTTAAAAATAATTTATAAAAAGCATTTTAAATTAACAAAATACACGCACTATGATGATTTGACATAAAGTGATGTATACATTGCTAAAGTCACATTGCTAAAGTTGTTAAGGCGTCATTTGGGACAACAGTTATATTAAAATTACTTTACTTTTCTTGCTCTGAAAAATTAAAGTGAGACATTGAATTTCATAATTACATGCAATATCCTAAATTTGGGAATTGAAATAGAAAAGGATTGTTAGGTTCTCTGCAATTTCTGATGTCATGAAAGCATGGATTATTTTTTATTTTTTAGGATTACTTTCCCCTTTGCCACCCACCCATTCCCCAAAATGTGGTAGTTCCGATAGCGGACTACTACATAGTTACCCCTATTTCAGATTTAAGCCAGAATGGAATGTTTTTACTGTAAACATGATTGGTTGTAAGTTCGATTTCCATTTGAGATAATAATTATATTAAAATTATTTTGTCTGGGCAGATTAAAAACGGAGTGTCTTAACTCTAGGTTTTTTCTGACTACTTTATTTTATAGAAAAAATTGTGAACTTTAAAATATTTATAATGGCATTGATTTTTTTTAGAAAGAAAATCAATAAGACAAAGTACAGCAGTTAAATCAGCTGAAACACTACAGAGGATAAAAATAAGGTCGGAATTGAAAAAGAAAAAACCTAAGAAAGTGGAAGAAAGAGTTTTAACACAAGAAGAGTTATTAGAAGAAGCTCTTATTACTGAGAAATTGAATTTAAAAAGTTTAGGTAATGAGATCTTTGATTTTAGCAATTTTTACACATATTAACCCTTTGTGGTCGAGGCACTTTTGTTTGGCCCTGTTGGTTACGCTGAAAAGGTTGCTTGTGTCTGTGAACATAAACAGTTTGCGGTATAGCTTTCATCTCCTATGGCGATAGAATCACCCGAGATAAGATATTTAGACACATCTATCTGAGCGGTGCCTCTCAGGCACCGCTCGAGTTATTGCATCACATGTAGTGGAGCTTGAGAGGCACCGCCCGAGCGCAAAGGGTTAAATGAAAATTTTAACAGTTATTAATGGCGTATATTTTAGTATTCGGAAATATACATCTAGCTGTGACCACATACTACTATAAAGTGTCCATGTCAGGTTTTCAAAAATGTATTTGTAAATATGCATAAGTGCGTTTGATCAGGTTAAAATAATTTCATTTCATTAGTTTAGATAAATTGTATATAAGTGGTGTTTAATATAATATAATTATTAAATTTTATTATTTTAAAAAAATCATAAGTTTGATTTCCACTCCAGGTAATGTAAAAGTTTAGTATTTTCATTTCCCTGCTTTTGTAAGCGCGTTCGCGGCGTTGAGTTCCGCCACTCAGCACGTAATGCCACAATTTGGCGAAAAGTGGGGAACAGAGTGTCATAACACTAGGTTTTCAGGTTCCCTCTGTCTACCCTACTATATGCGGGATACAGCGTGAAGCTGAAAAATATATTAAAACAAAAAATGTGCTTTAATAGTCTAGATTCTTCAGTAAATAAAAAAAAAACTCATAAATAAGTCAGAAATAACATTAAAACTAGTTTTTTACACCAATTATATTGTGTGTTGCAGAAAGATTTGAACAAAGTGAGTTAGAGAGGAAGAAGATAAGGCCTATCAAGAAAACCATAACAGGACCTGTTATAAGGTAAATTAACTGTAATATAAATACATTATATTATACATTTCATAGCTTCACGCTGTATCCTGCATATAGCAGGGTAGGTAGAGGGAACCTAGTATTAAGACATTCCGTTCTCCACTTTCCGCCGAATTGAGGCATTGTGTGCCGAGTGGCGGAACTCAACGCCGCGCTTTGCCTTGGGTTTTGGTAACCCAGGAAATGAAAAATTTCCTGGAGTGGGAATCGAACCCACAACCTGTCGCGTTTACAGTCACACGTTTGTCCTCTGCGGCATGACAGGCGTTAATATTATATAGTATTTAATAGATTTAAATGAAAAGAGCATTTTTTTTAACTTCACGCTGTATCCCGCATATAGCGTGTAGGCAGAGGGAACCCGAGAACCTAGTGTTGAGACACTCCGTTCTCTTTCAACAATTCCGTTCCAGTGGGGAAAAGAACATTAATTATAGAATATATGTTTGTATTACCTGCGTTTGTATGTGGGTATATGTTAGTATAAGAATATCTTTCAACATAATTTGGCTTAGTTTTTGTTATCTGATTTAATTGAAAATTTGCATGTGTGCGAATGCTATGACAATTTTCGTAGCATGAACAATAAACAAAGAATGTCTTTGCTAAAATATTTTAAATTATATAATGATAAACATATTTAGTAAACGTATAAAAATTTGAACACAGCGGGACTCGAACCCGCGCCTCTTGTCTCCTCGTCGGCTGCGTCGAAATTCTTATAAGCTTGTTACAACGTTATTTATGTTGTTAGCATCTCTGTAGAGAGATTTTTACAAATTTCTGCTACCTTTTATACTAAAATTATATTTCTGCTAAATTTTCTAAATATATTTTTCGTTTCCTATGTGTGTGAATAACACTTTAAAACTTCAATATTATATAGAAAAAAACCAAAATCTTTTTTTTATAACATAAGTTATATATAAGAAAAATAAAACTGTTTTTATTAACAATTGATATATAATTATGTCAATTTTCATTCCAATTCCAGATATCATTCGTTTGCTGTTCCTCTAATAACTGAAGTGACGCCTGAGGACAAACCTAGTGTTACTCCAAATACCGATCTTCGTCTAAGTGATATTATTAAAAGTGAAGAAGGTAATTTTTTTTTATTCTCTAAATAAACAAAATTAAATGCATAATTTTTAATCCATTGGCGCAACTCAACGCCGTGTTTTAGCAGACCGGGAAATAAAAATAATTTAAACCTCGAGTGGGAATCGAACCCATTCATAACGGTCGATGCAAACAAAACTACCGGTGGCTATTTGGTTTTATAAAAAAATCATATTATAATTAAAAAAAATATTTGTTACAATGTATGTTTACTTTTAGGCGAATATTAAAACTAATAGATTTAGAACTATATTCAAAATTTTTTGAAGACTAAACTTATCGAATTTTAATAGTATGAACTTTTTAACACCTGTCATGGCGCAGAGGCACAAGCGTGCCACTGTAAACGCGACAGGTTGTGGATTCGATTCCCACTACAGGAAATGTAAAATTTAATATTTTCATTTCTTGGATTTGGTAACAAGGCAAAGCGCGGCGTTCAGTTCCGCCACTCAGGACGCAATGCCTCAATCTGGCGAAAAGTGGGGAACGGATTTGTTGAAAGAGAACGGAGTGTCTTAACACTAGGTTCTCTGGTTCCCTCTGCCTACACGCTATATGCGGGATAAAGCGTGAAGTTAAATAAAAAAATTACAAATTTTTATTTGCTACAATGTATGTTTACTTTTAGGCGAATATTAAAACTAACAGATTTAGAACTATGTTCAAATTTTTTTAAATATTTTAAACTTATCAAATTTTAATAGTATGAACTTTTTTTTAATACAAAATTTTGAATTTGTGCTGAACATACCATATGTTAGTGGTTTTCAATATTTTACTGAAAATTACATTAAAATACCTGTAATTTTTAACCTCTAAACAACTAAATAATTAATTAAATATGTAAAATCTCTTTTAATCCTAAATATAAAGGTTTCATTTTTTTTTTTCTAACTTCACGCTGTATCCCGCATATAGCAAGGTAGGCAGAGGGAACCTGAGAACTTAGTGTTAAGACACTCCATTCTCGTTCAACAACTCTATTCCCCACTTTCTGCCGAATTGAGGCATTGCGTTTTGAGTGGCGGAACTCAACGCCGCGCTTTGTCTTGTTACCAAACCCAAGAAATGAAAATACTAAATTTTATATTTCCAGGAGTGGGAATAGAACCCACAACCTGTCGCGTTTACAGTCGCACGCTTGTGCCTCTGCGCCACGACAGGTTTCATAATAAAAAAAAAAATATTTTTAGGTATAATACCAGATGATTTAAGTGAAATAAACCCACCAATAACAGAGCCTAAAACGGAAGATGCAGAAAAAGGTGAAATAAATAAAATGGACGTTGTAGGACCTGATGAGGAAATTAGTATTGAAGATGTTTCTATGTAAGTGTAAAATATTTCTATATATATATTTTAAAATGTTAACATACAGTTAGGATATAAAAAAAAATTAGATAAAATATATATTTGCTTCCCTGTGAGGGGCGGGGTTAGAATACAATTCCCCTCCGCCACTGGGCCGCGTCCCGTAAGAGGTGGGTATTCCAGTAGTTAGGTGGTAGCAGGTTCGTCCCCCGCCTGGCTCGCGACCACTATCATGTCAAAGACGAACCGCCAAATATCTTATGATGTGTTCCGGTTCGATGGCATGTAAGCCAGGTTTTCCTCTTTCCCACCCATCCTTTCCCAAAATGTGATGGTTCCGATAGCGGACTACTACATGGTCCTCCCCTCCCATCAGTATCCTCGTCGGTCGGCAACGCATCTTCAACATCTCTGGTGTTGGAGATGTTCATGGGCGAAGGTAACCACTTTTTTTTTTTTTTTTTATTGATAACGGACGGCAAACGAGCAGAAGGACCACCTGATGGTAAGTGGTTTACAATCAGGTGCGGCGTTGTGTTCCGCCACTTAACATACAATACAACGTGAAGCTCTGTACAGAGATGCTGATAGCAAAAATAAGGTGTAGCAATCAGATAAGAATTTCGACGCAGCTAGATAAGAACGTATGGCTTAGCGGTCAAAGCGGTCAGACAGTTACCAAGAGACGCGGGTTCGAATCTCGCTACGTTCAATTTTTTACATGTTTTCTAAGATAATTAAATTCTATATATACTATTCTGTCCTAACTTAAAACATTGTATGTTAATTGGCGGAACTCAACGCCGCGTTTCGTCTTAATACACAGAAAATTGTAAATGATTTATATATAATTGCGTTTACAGTCAGGACCCGTCTTACTACACCATAATGCTATAATTATCTCTATATTTATATGTCTATATTTATGTTGTTTTTCATGTACTTAATAAAAAAATTCCAGGAAAGAAGAAAATCCACCAAAAACAAAGGAAAATATTAAATATCATGAAAGAACGTTATTATCTTTTGAGAATGACATCAAAGATGAAGCGTTCAATGCTTGCTTCCCTCAGAGACGACCAAAGAGACGGAGGGAATTGTTGTGTGCGGTTACAAAGTAAGTATTTCGTAGTGTTTCGTTTCTCTGGGAGGTCAGATAGATAGAAGTGTCAAGAAACTACATGGGCCACTACATGTTACAAACCAAACGCTTTAAAGTAAAAAATACTTACTTAATGATCTTAAAACAGAATTTATAGATACAACTTAAACTTTAAAAAGTTGCACTGAAAAATATGTATTTTCGTTTTATCACGCCTGCTACGGATTTAGTTATAAGAAAAATTGATTTTCATCCTACCAATATTACAAACTCGAAAGTTTCGATGGATAAATGTTTGTTACTCGTTTTCACAAAAACTACTCAACTAATTTAGATGAAACTTTACAATAATATTGCTTTACATAATGATAAAAGGATAACACATAGGCTACAATTTCTAAAGACTTTTCGTAATTTAACCATATATAATGTCAAGTAATTAGAGGAAATCTCTGACCTGAGAGGACGAGAGAGCAAAGCAAATATTGCAAAAAATTAACAAATATGTGAAGCATACAAATAATATTTTGTAAAATTTGACTAGCTACTGTGATAAATATATCCTTACTAATATAATACAAATATAAGTTTCCTTGTTACGCTTTCGCGCCAAAACTTCTCAAGTGATTAACATCAAACTTTATACACATAACCTTCGAGTTATTAAAAAAGTATATCTTTTTATTTAAAAAAAAATATATATTTTTTTTATCGCAAACATAATTGCTTATCAAAAAATTTGAAAATCTAGCTATTTCAAAAACTTAAAATTAACGCATATACGCACCATAGTATGTAGTAAGGACTGCCATTGAACATGCGGGCAGAGTCAAGGGTAACAGCTAGTAATTTTATATAATTTTTTATCACTTTCCAGGCGACCAGCGCGTTATATAGACCCCATAACAAAACTGCCTTACAGAAGTGTGGATGCCTTCAGAATTATAAGAGAAGCGTATTGTCAACAACTAGAAGCGAGAGGGGACAGAAATGACCCCAAACTGACCGCCTGGCTGAAAGCAAGAAGAGCTCATACTACGTCCTCGTACGTCCAGATACATATAAAATGATGAATTGTAATAAATTTAATTTAATTGTAGATGTATATATAAATATAGATATTACTTTTTTTTTGAGTTTTTATTGACTTTACCTGTATACTCGTATGTCTGTGTGCGAAAATCTTACTTTCAAATATGACCAGTTTAGTGAAAAAAATATTTTGAAATGAGTTTATTTTTCAATTATTATTTTCCTAAAACATTTGATTAAAAATACTTGATTCTGAACTAGAATATTTGATTTTGCTACAATAATTGAATCGGTGAGTGCAGAAACAACGTACATAAGTCCGGATTTTCAAATCTTGCAGGAGGGAGAAAAACAACACGCATCTTGCTTTTCTAAGCTAGTTTAAATCTATTACGATTTTTTGCATTTCTGTGACTTATGTTGTTTTTAATTTTTGCTGTTCGATTTGCTTAGAAAATTTTGATATTGTAATACGAAAATGGTCAAAAAAGTGAGAAAATGTTTTAAAATAAGTTTATTTTACTAGATAATATTATTTTACATATGTTTAAGCTATTAGCTTCATAGCTTTATAGCTTCTTTTTCGGTCCTTGAGGCTGGAGACCGAATCCAGAAATTCCGTAACGAAAATAGCCTAACACCCGCCACTCCGACCGGCACAGCGGTGATACTTTTTAGTTTTGCCTTCTATCGATGAATAGCAGAACTTTTAATGACTTTTTGAAAAAATAGAAAATAAAAATATCACGCTGTATCCCCCCTATAGCAGGGAAGGCAGAGGGAACCTGAGAACCTAGTGTTAAGACACTCCGTTCTCTTAGAACAATTCCGTTCCCCACTTTCCGCCGAATTGAGGCATTGCGTGCTGAGTGGCGGAACTCGACGCCGCGCTTTGCCTTTTTACCAAACCCAAGAAATGAAAATACTAACATTCCCTGGAGTGGGAATCGAACCCACAACCTGTCGCGAATACAGCCGCACGCTTGTGCCTCTGCGCCACGACAGGCGACAAATTAAAAATATTTTGAACAATATTAACTTCTCATTTATTTAACAAAAGAAAAAAAATGTTTTCTTATCGGACCACACTCAAAAGTTGAATTAATATCAAAGAAAAACAAAGGAAAATACTGCATTAATAAAATAAATAAATAATTATAATTACATAAGTTGATAATAAATGTTATGCAATAGCTTTACCGCGGCAGATTCCAAGTGCCACACGTCTTTTTTTAAATATAAAACCAATAATGGTTATAGGAATTTATTTTACAAGAATTTATAACAATTCAGGAAAATATATATTATTTAACAATTCCGTTCCCCACTTTCCGCCGAATTGAGGCATTACGTGTTGAGTGGTGGAACTCAACGCCGCGCTTTACCTTGTTACCAAACCCAAGAAATGAAAATACTAAATTTTACATTTCCTAGAGTGGGGATCGAATCCACGACCTGTGGCATTTACAGTTGTTGAAAGAAAATGGAGTGTCTTAACACTAGGTTCTCTGGTTCCCTCTGCCTACCCTGCTATATGCGGGATACAGCGTGAAGTTAAAAAAAATATAATATTTAAAAATAAATTTAAAGTCATAATAATATGATAATGATTCCAGTTTGAGTAAAATATTTTGCTTATTGTTTTACTCCTAAAAACTCTCATACAGAAGTGTGATGCATTCAGAATTATAAATATCGACATTTTACTTGCTTTGCTTAAAAGAAAAACAAATAATATTAATAATAAAATTTATTGACAAATAAATAATTACAATGATAACTTATTTAATATAAGATCCAATATCTGTACAAGAAGTTGTACAACTTAAAAATATATGTTAAATGAATTTATTTTCAACATGTTGAAAAAATGACATAAAAAAAATATGACAACAATTAGGTACATAGAAATACTGCTAATATAAATTCAATTATTTATAAATCAGCTGTAAAGGTTGGATTTAGTCTCAAATCTGGCACACTATTTCTTCGCGGCTTCTTTTTTAGTTCTTTTAAAGTTATTAAGCCAGAAGCATTTGTATCTAACCTCGAATGATATTTGGACGGATCGGTTGTAGGTAAGTATGGATACTCGCTAAGGTACGTCTGGGCGTTTTTTATTTTATTCTCATGAGCAAAATCATTTAACTGAGAAACTGCCAATTCGTATGAATTTAAATTACTATCGGACACGTTTTCCATAGACTTAAAGGTGTCGAGAACAGCTTTCTTATGGGGTATTCCCCTCAAACTCCCTTGTCGACTTAATCTGCCTTCCATAACATCTTCAAATAAATCGTCTACGTTAAACTTTTCTGATATTTTTACTAGTTTTTTACTCTCAGCCTCTGTTTCTTCTTGCATCTGATTCCAGATTTTTGCTATTTCCGAAGATGGCATAGATCGTGATTTTTTTATGTTGCTTTTTCTTCGTGGTTTCTTATCTTCAAGAGATTCAGTAGATTGGCTGCTGGATAATGAACTGTTTTTCGTTAATTTCATTGTCTTTCTCCCTTCTCTAAGCTCTTCTAACGACTGAAAATACTTTCTGGCTCTAGTGAAACGATTTTTGTATTCGATGTGAGCTTCCGGTTCCGGTTCGATCACAGGTTCTGGGATCTTTTCCGGCTCTTTTTCAATAATTTCTATTTCGATATCAGAAAGACTCAAACGGTTGTTTTCTTTATCTTGATTTGAAATAATTTCAAAATCTAATGAACTACTTCCACTTTCGTTACTAAATATTTCGAAGCTTTTATCTTTTGATAACATTTTTCGTCGCTTCTCGGAGGATGCGCCTTCGTCTTTATTTGTTTTTGATGGCAGTGTAAGATGCATTGTGATTTCGTTGACTGATGTACTGTATTTTTTTGGAGTTCCTGTAAAAAGCAAAAAAAATATTTTATAAATAATCATTTTTTTTGTATTTGATTGTATTAATAATAATATTTGATTTGTGCTATCGTAATAATACGGTGTTAGCTACGACGAATTCACTTCTATTCTATAAACAAGGTCTAAGATGGTTGGGATTGTTTTTACACTGCTTCCCGCTAAGTAAAGTGTCCAACTAAGTTTCACTATTAATAAAAGGTTGCCTGTAAGAGATTACTTTAAGTGACAAGGCCGCCTTTTGCCTAACTTTTACTATAATGTGAAATCTTTTTTATTTTTTATTTGTTGCAATAAAGAGTTTTTATTATTATTATATGTATCTCGATACAGGTACTCGGGTTCAAAGGAACCCGGTCCTTTGGAAGGCTTGCGTGGGGACACAGGTCCAACACGTAGAGGCCCCTTTGAGACAACAATATTTTTTAATCTGACGCATTGACCGGGATCCATCTCTGAGTAACCATAGGTAATTGCTCAAAGATGGTCACCGGTCAATGCGTAGGAGCTATGGAACATATGAAAAACTAAAACAGGGCTATGGATTGGAGTTTGGATGGACTAAGTACTGGGCTATTGATTGAGACTACCGGACGTCCGCCTTTTCAACAGTCTCAAATTGAAAGGTTAGCGGACGGTGACTCGCCTCCCACTAGATGGGCCCCCACAAAGCGGCGTAGTGCCTCGGGCGCAACATCGGTGTGGTCGGCTAAGGGTGTCGAGAGGTGTGCACCGGTTTCACCATCGCGAGTGAGCTCGTGAGCGGGTTTCCCCGCTATTACGCAGATTGAGCACTTCCACCCTTCCGAGCATATAGCTCTTGCGCTCCACTCTGCCGGCCAATGAAGGCAAGCCAGAGGCGGGGGATAAATTACAATTCCCCTCCGGAGGTCTCAGGTCCGTGGGGTCGCCACTCCCCAACAGCTCGCCACAAGCTGCCCTGCGGGCTTATTATTATTATTATTAAGATGGGCAAAAATTATTATTTATAAATTATTATTTAACCTTGGTAAATACGAGAAATTTAGTAGATAAAAAATATAGTTACCTGGAATTGAACTCGAAATTTGCAAGTTATTTGAAGATCTCACAGAATTAGACCTGCCAATACTTCGCGCAGGACTGGTTTTATTCGACCTAGATACATCTTCATAAAGTGATATGAAATTTTTCACATTTATTTTTGGTAATTCCTCATAAGACTTGTGTTTTTCCAAGTCCTTATCTACCGGAGTATTGCCTACTTTACTAAATATATCCATTTCGGATTTACTTATGGATTTAAGTTTTGGATTGTTTGCCTTATTTTGCAAGTTGTTTTGTTTATTCAAATCTTTTATAGTATCTTTAACGTAAGTGCTAGGTTTAGACATGTATAGGGATTCATCAAAACTTTTATTCTGTAAATCATGCGTCAGTCTAACTTGCTTTCCTTTCAATGGACTTTGGAAGCTATCTTGTGAATTATCTTTACTGGATTTTAAACTGTCTTCTTTGTCCAAGTCTATCGAATATTTAGTCATTGTAGGTTTACTATCAGAAAATATACTTTTATCGCTATCTTGGTGACTAATATTATACATTGATTTACATTTACGGCGTGCCCAAGGTAGTTCCTCTGTTTGAGATATGCTATGGAATAGTGATATTCGACTAGATACTAGACCACTTTCGTGACTTACGTCTTCGACGATTTTTTTCTTATCATTTTCATTATCCGGTAATCCTAAAAAAGTGTCGATTTTATTTAGAATGTGTTTTCTAGACGTTCCGAAAAATCGTTTTGGGCTAGTTTCGAATGCTTGAAATACTTTTTCAGATAACTCTTGTTTTAAATGTAAATTTGAATTGGAATTTTGTTCATCGCTATCGGTACTTGTATTTATATCATTACTTACTTTTATATGCTTAAATGTATCGATCAAAGAATGTTCTTTATTCTTTAATGTTATTTTACCAAAGCACGTTAATGCTTCGCTTTCTTTAACGGAATCTTGATCATTTTTGCTTATCGTTTCGCTATCAATAACTTGTATGTCATTTAGAGAATCGAAAGTATCCGAACGTACGTATGGTTTTGATAATTTATCACATTCATCTTGATTTGTGCTTAAAAAGTTTTGTACAATTTTCTTACCACGTCTTTTACTTAGCGAATCATTACGACGCATATGTTTTAGTGTTATTCGTCTTTTACACTGCAGTGCTTTAATTTCTTCCGATTTTGCTTCAATCTGTCTTATCTTTTCATCCCAGTATTTTTTCTTTTCTGATACAATATTAGTGTATGTTTGATCTCCAAATTGAACACCAGACTTATTGTCGTTGTTATTTTCTTCGTAACTTTCCTTGACATGAAGGTAACGACTTGCTGAAATGGATTCAGTGACTCTTGCCTGAATCTCAGAAATCTTTCCTTCTAATATTTTCGTTTGTCTTTTCACATCTGCTTTAAATTCAGATGCAGAATCGACATGTGTCTTATTACTTTCTACTGTGTAATCAATTCCTAAGTTTTGTGATTGATTGTCCTGTGAGGTTGTCACGGAACTAACTTCTGACCTTGTCATAATCTCGTCATAGATATCATCAAGATCGGCAAAAGCTTCTGTCACTGGATCCATTCGCATCTCGTTATTTTCACCCTTCATGTCAGATAAATCTTTTACTGATATGGCTTTTTCACTTTCTTCTAATATCGGTTTAAATTCATATCTTTTAACGTCGTGTTTTAGGATCTTAACATCATCATCATAAGTTTTAGTCTTTAAGTTACTATCATGCTGCCATATTTCCCTCTCAGCAGGACCCATTTTGGAAAACGCGCTAGAAAATTGTGACTTTCTTTTGTTTAACATTTCACTATTACTAAATTCGCTAATGTTGCTTTCTGAAGAGCAATTATTATCATCAATACTAACATAGGCTGAATCCCATATATTGTTTCTAGGAGACATTTCTCTGCTTGAGTGTTGACCTGCATTTGATGGTACTGGACTACTATTTGGAGTAATATTTACATCTTCAGTCAAGTTAGAATCAAAACTGTTATATAAATTGGAGTTATTAGAACTATTACTTATTTTTCTTTCATTGTTTAATACTTCTGATTCATAAAATTTCACATCAATACTTTTATTCTTATTTTTTTGAGAGACACCTTTTGTCAATGTTGTTGATGATGGAGTTGACGATGGCACATTTATTACTGGTGGTAAAGAGACAGGTGCGCCAATAATAAAATCTGGTTTATCTTGATACATATGAGAATTGTCTTGATCAATAAACGGATTGGTTAAATCACTCAAAGATTTTTTATTCAATGATATTTCTGCGTCTGAGTCTACATAAACAGAGTCATCCCGACCAGTGACTTCACCTGTAATTATTTTATACACCGGTGTTTTCGGTCTTTCAATTTCAATAAATTCATGAAATGGATTATTGATTGTTTCATATTGAGTCTCATCAAATGTTTTCATATTAGCGTTTTCAGTTTCCTCGTTTTGTGAATTATTAGATTCATACTCATTAGGAATAAATGAACCAAATTGTTTAGCAATAGCATAAGTTTGGTCGTTCATATCACAAAGGAATGGATTATTTAAAGACTGTACTGTATCTACTGACACATTATCATCTTCAAATGGATCACTTGCAATTGTGTTATAGTTATCATTAAGAAAGTTTTCCACTTTAATATTTGGAGTATTCATAGTTTTAAGCTTAATTTCACCTACAGGTTTTGGCATTTCAGTTAAAATGGAAACTGATATATTTTCAGGTATAATAATTCTATCTCGTTTTTCGGATAGTGCATAACTTTTATTCTCTTCATTGTCTTCACAAAAGGTCGAATTTACAATATCTGGTATATGTTGGTTGTTACTGATTTTAATACTACTTCTTTTAGATATTTTCTTATATTGAAGGTCTGTTAAGAAATTACAAACGCGCTTTAGTGTTAACACTTTTTGCGCTGTTTTGTAAAATTTATTCGTTTCATTTTTGTTTTTCAAGATAGGTGCAATTTTCTTTTCTTGTTTTTGATCATTCCCATACTCCACATTCTTGTTCTTTACGTTATCATTTTCTAATAAATATTTTGCTTCTTCTTCGGTAATTTTTTCCAAGCATCCATTTTCTTTGAGTAGCATTTTTTCTGTTACAAAATCAACAATTCGTAAAACTACCTTTTTATCCGTTTTAATGTCAACAATATCAATTTCCTCGCCATCCTCAAGGCAAAAGCTATCTCGTTCTAAAATTCCGACGATATCTTTTGAAGCTGTTACTTTAAACGGTGAGCCCACAACATTTTGTCCCTTACTAGTAATAGACACTTCATATTTGCCTTCTAAGGTGGCCACATAGCCTATTTTTGCATGGTCTGGCATTATTTCGGTTTCGATGTCGATGTCGTATTTAGTTTTTGGTATGTAATATGTTTTGTTCATGTTACTTTTTCCATAACTTCGTAGATATGTTGTACCTTGCGTTATTGGAAGTACGTTCTCGGTGTGAGTCGATTTTGATTGGAGCCCTAACAAATTTTGCCTAATTAGTTGAGCTTTACCAAGCACTGGTGGCAATACAGTCATTCCATAGGTTTCTTTGGGTCCGTGTATCAATATGTTTATGTCTCCTGGATCTAAAGATTGCTGGGCAGTGGGATAGATTTTGAAATAAACTTTGTTATTAACTTGCGCTGCCACCAGGCCTGAGCCCCGTGCGATATAGTTGAGCGTGAAGTGCGTATCTGCAGTGCCTTTTTGACTTGTTTGGTTCATTTTCGATGCAGATGGAAGTCTTAGTAAGGCTATACGAACGTTGTCTAAATATTTGACTAGCCGCCACTCTTGAAGTTTACTTATAGAATCGTTTAACTCCAGCTCTTGTCGCGTAAATACCTGAAAAATTATGAAAAAAATATATAAATACAAAAGGCTACATTACTATGAGATAAATATATTCTTATTAATAATATGGAATGAAGTATCTAAATTTGATAAAAACACTAAAAAAAGCGTTTTTCAACTTAGATCTAGTGTTAAAGTAACGGAACTATTGCAAATAATAATTTCTAAAACACAATAGCGTGAACTACAATACCATATCTACAAAAAGCTATTTAAATTGGCGTGGCTAACCACAACATTTGGAGAAACTGTTATATTATAGTGAAATTCAATGCCGATAGTTTTGTAAGAAATGGAATATTTTTTATTCATGGGCCAAGTAAGAAAAAAAATATTTTTTTAACTTCACGTTGTACCCCGCATATAGCAGGGTAGGCAGAGGGAACCTGAGAACCTAGTGTTAAAACGTTCTCTTACAATTCCGTTCCCCACTTTCCGCCGAATTGAGGCATTGCGTGTTGAGTGGCGGAACTCAACGCCGCGCTTTGCCTTGTTAAAAAATCTAATTTCTTATTAAAAAAAATATTTCTGATTTATTTTTATCAATCTTGTAAAAATTTTGTTGTGCCATTATGGACGTGTATAGATTGGCTGAAACGTTTTGATGAATAATTCATGGAGGCGGAGGGCAAGGTTCAAATCCTGCCATGGTCAAATAATTATTAAGAGTTTTAATATAAGTTTTACTATATGTCTACTTAAAGTTGTGCTTACAAAATGTATTATACTTAGCTATAAAGGAGTACTGTGCTGTTATGAAAATTACGAAAAAATACCTCATACAAAGTACATTTAACATTTAAGGTAATAATGTTATCTTTAGTGCATTTTATTTGAAGTCGATTTTTTATAAGTTAAAATTAAAAAAAATATATATTTTTTATTTATCTTATTGTTATGAACAAACACTATATAAAAGTTACACACAATCTCACTCTTTCTTCCATTGTATGTGTTTTTTTTGTGTTGCGTTTTGATTTAAAACTCAATGGAGTTCAAATCAAATAATAATACATAGGCCAATTGAATCGGTGAGTGCAGAAACAACGTAAGTCACAAAACATCGATCGAAACATCGATCAAAATCGTAATCGATTTAAACTAGCCTAGAAAGGCAAGATGCGTGTTGAGTAGAGAAACCATCAAAATTTAAAAATCCAGACTTACGTTGTTTCTGCACTCACCGATTCAAGTGTGGCACAGAGGCACGTGCGGGTGATAGTAAACGCGACGGGTTGTGGTTTCGATTCCCACTACAGGGTATGGAAATATGAAATATTTATAACAATAAATAGTTAGTATTCACATTTCCTCACTCTAGCGACAAGGCAAAGCGCGGATTTGAGTTCAGCCTCTCAGCATACAATGCCTCAATTCGGCGGAACTTGGGGAATGCAAATCTTAATGAACTAAAGAACGGAGTGTCTTAACACTAGGTTCTCAAGATCCCTCTGCTATGTGCAGGATACAGGTGAAACTAAACAACAAAGAAAAAAATAATACATATATGCACTCACCGGCTCAACACCAAGATAATTATCAGCAATAGCCTGAGCATGTTTCAAAGAGAGTCTCGTAGGAGGATGACCCGCACAGGCACCGGGGAGTGCTGAGTCTAAAATACCGCATATGATCCACCCATGACGCCATACTACGTCCAAGCTGTCCACTCTCACTGGTCCTGCGTCTGCTAGCCATTGTAGTACTTCTTGTTTTTGTTCCTCACTTGCAAATAGTACTAGAAAATTTAAAAAAAAATGAATTAATAAATACATATTTTTAGCGTAAAAACGTATAAAATTTTAACGTAATGATAGCAGAAACAGCGTCTCTTTGAAACCCGATTCGTAATATGTTCATATGCCTAAGTTTAATAATAATAGAACTAAGACATTAAACTAAACAAAAACCCAATAATAAAAAAATAATATTATTATAAATTCAACTTATTATTGTAAAAAATGAGGACACTACAACGAATAGTAGGTAGACTGATTGATCCCAAGTCAAGGGATTTTTTTTTTTAACTTCACGCTGTATCCCACATACAGCAGGGTAGGCAGAGGGAACCTGAGAACCTAGTGTTAAGACACTCCGTTCTCTTACAACAATTCCGTTCCTCACTTTGGAACGGAATTATGTTTTAAATATTTTCGTTTCCTCGTTCTGTTACAGTATATACCGGCGTTGAGTTCCGCCACTCACTATGATGTATTTCAAAATTAAGCGCGATATATACCGTTAGAAAACAAATTAAAGAAGCAACAAAAACTATATCAAAACAATTATAACAATAAGCACATGTAATTAACATACTACTTGTATTAACATGTTGTTATCTTGTAAACGACTATTTCATTATTCATATCAAATACTTTACGTCTTTAATGACTGTCTGGGGTGATAATTCTTCATGTTGAATTACAGAATCTATGATTGCGTTATAGTCACAACATTTGGTAGAAGTACATTTATGCATTTAGATACTTTATTATTTCTTTTTTTAGCTTCACGCTGTATCCCGCATATAGCGGGGTAGGCAGAGAGAACCTGAGAGCTTAGTGTTAAGACACTCCGTTCTCTTTCAACATTTTCGTTCCCCAATTTCCGCCCAATTGAGACATTGCGTGCTGAGTGGTGGAACTCAACGCCGCGCTTGCTTTGTTACTAGACCCAGGAAAATGAAAATACTAAATATTATTTAGAATTTTCATTTCCTGGAGTGGGAATCGAACCTGTCGCGTTTACAGTCGCACGCGTGTGCCTCTGCGTCACAGGCTATTACAATCTTAATTGTTCATAGATCTAAAGTATATATAGGTCAATACAAATTTTATACGTGATTACAAGTCTTTAAGTTTCTCATCCGATGACTATGACATTTCGTTTATTGATCTACGTGATAATTTTTAAGAATTTTATCTTTAGTGTATTTTGCATTAGCATGATCACGTATCGTTTGATTAATTATATTGACATGATTAATTATACTTGTTTTAACGACTTTGAAAAACAAGAGGAAGTTCACACTTCGACTATATTTTTTTATTTGTTTTACTGTATAACTTTTTTCTGGGTGTACCAATTTTGATGATTCTTTTTTAATATGATAGCTAGAGATTCCATTTAGTATTCGTTATAATAAAATTATTACGAATACTTCTTAGTACATGAGTAATTCGTAATAACCGTGTTTTTTTTTGGTTGAAATTTTTATTATAACTTCAATATTTTGAAATGTCAGAATTGAATCGGTGAGTGCAGAAACAACGTAAGTCACAAAAAATGCAAAAATTCATAATCGATTTAAACTAGCTTAGAAAGACAAGATACGTGTTGTTTTTGACCTCCTGAAAAATTTGAATATATGGACTTATGTTGTTTCTGCACTCACCGATTAAATTTAAGTAACGATAAATAACTTCGCTCTTTTTTCCCTAACAATTTCCTAACAAAACCAACTCGTTCAATAAATGTCTTTCATAAAAATAGTTTAAGTTATCTGATACACGGTTTTAAGATTAACCCAACGCTATGGTACTCCGAATAGTGTATCAAGATATCAGATTACAAATAAATGGTATCATAACTTGAGTAATGTAGCAAAAGTCATATTCTGCTATTTATACCTACTTTAGATGGACAGAAAATAAGGCAAAATTTTTTAGAGATTAGGAAGTTATCAATTCGACTGTATTTTTTTTTATGTGTTATAACTTTTTATTGGGTAAACCAATTTTGATGATTCTTTTTTTAAATGATAGCTAGTGCTTTTGATGATTTTAGTTAAGATTTAAATGAGTAATTTTCGAGCTATTCATAATAATTTTACCTTTAAACCAACCTCTACCAACAAGTTTCTAATAAAATTGAATTCGAAGCAAGTTGCGGTAACATGCAAAATGGCTGCGTCAAGCAATCCCAGTAACGTTTAACACAGAACTAGTGACTGACGGCACTGAATGACAAGTTAAAAGTAAGTACTCAGTCACCAGTGACTTACATAATCCCAATGGAGTATACCATTGTCAGTGACCCGTGACTGACAAGGTGGTCAATATATTTATAAAAAATATTTAAAAATCTAATACTTACAAGCTCTAAACGCAAAGTCGATATATTTAAGGAACTTGAACAAAAAGCTCTGTTGTCCCCAAAACAGTGTGAGAACGGTAGCAGGAGCTAGATAACGTAGCGTCGTCAGTAAGACGTCTATTGCTGTCGACAACATGCCTCGCCTGCACTCGTATTCTGGGTATTCAGGTATTGGGAACAAGCCTGGAACAGAGATATATTCATTTTAATAATGTTAATATACATATATTTTTTTTTAACTTCACGCTTTATCCCGCTTATAGCGGGGTATATTTTATGGAATATATGTTGAGGCCAGTCTTTGTGTACAGGTACAAGCATGTGCTCGCGATTGGTAGTGGCTTCGATTTCCACTCCAGGGAATGAAAATATTAAATACTTATAATAGTAAATATATAATATTTTAATTTCCTCGCTCTGGTAATAAGGCAAAGCGCGGCGTTGAGTTCCGCCACTCTAATGCCTCAATTTGACGGAAAGTGGGGAAGGGAAATCTTAAGAGAATGGAGTGTCTTAACACTAGGCTTCCATTTTTTACACTGCTATGTGCGTGATACAGCGTGAAGCTAGAAAAAAAATTGTTAAGAAATTTCGTAAAAATAAAAAATAAATAAAAAAAAAACAATAATGTTAATTATTTGTTAATTATAATAGATTTTTTTTTATTCAATACCTAGAATATTAATTTAATTATTTGAATATTGTGTGACCACTTTAAAAAAAAGGAGTTACAAATTGTATGTATATGTATATATTTTTATAAATTAGGAATATTATGACTTAAAAACTTCTCAAATTGTCTAATATATAGTATATAGTTAACTTACTGAAATATACATAATATAACGCTAGCTCTACTAAGAGTTAACAAAAATAGACTGCGGATAATCTCGATATCGATATCTATTTTGTTAGAAATTTATCAAATATTGATAAAATGGCCTAAGACTCTTTATTAATAATAAACTTTTTTTTATGGCAAGCGAACAGAAGGACCACCTGATGGTAAGTGGTTACCTTCGCCCATGGACATCTACTATACCAGAGATGTTGTAGATGCGTTGCAAACCTAGAGGATGAAAATGGTGATGAGATGAGAGGATGGAAGGGGAGGACAACGTAGTAGTATCGTCTATCGGAACCACCACATATTGGGGAAAGGATGGGTCAGAAAGGGGAAAACGGGAAAGGAGAAAAACTGGCTTACATGCCATCGAACCGGAATTGGCGGTTCGTCTTACACTAGATTTCTTAATAAAAATTTTTGATCAGTTAGAACTAAGTTTTTGGTTGGTTTTTACTACTTTGTTGATATAACATGAGTTACTTTTGAAAAAATATATGATAATTTTATTTAGGTGTTCATTTTTGTACAATAACCTATATTTTATAAAGAGATAGATAATATTTATTAAAAAATATATAAACTTAGGATGAAAAGCATATAGAAATATAAAAATTTCACACACATTGCAAGTTTCAATGTATGCAGCAAATGTATGATTTTACGACTACCATAGCATACTAACCAACACTTCTTGAATGCTCCTCCAATACATTTTCCCTGTACCGTTTCGATATTTCTTCAATTCTATCTGACATTATTTCACTATTTAACACTTTACACTACATCCATTTTAAATTTAACTTCAAACTTATTTAACTTCAAAACTACTTATTTTAACTTCAAAACTATAGTAATATTTATAGATTTATTATTACAACAGTGGCAGTTACAAAGAAGGCAGCTTAAAAATATATGAGATATTATTTAAGATACATCTGTTTAAATAATATAATAAAAATTTTACCAGAAAGGCAAATTGGCTTCGAATAAAATGCACTAAAAAGTACAATTATTACGAATAACTCAAAAACTATTTGTCAGATCTTTAATAAATGGGACCACATAAGAAGTATTAGCTATAATATAAAACAAGAATTTTCTAAATTTTTGCACTCAGTAAACAGTTACCGGTAAAACACATAAAAAAATACTCAAATTGTTAACCTTTTAAAAATTAAGTAATGTAAGTAATATATATATATATATAATTTAACTTAAATTGAAATCGTGACGTGAATGATAAACAAACAGGCATAACTATTTACAGAGACCGAGTTGCTTAATAACTTGTCAACCATCTGCAACTAAGGTATTTTGAGATGTGAGAATAAGATAGTGTTATTGGAAATTTGAATTTTTCATATATTTAAGTTTAAACTTTTTTTTTAAATTTACTCTGATCACTACAGACACGTGGGCTTAGTTAAGAGATTTTCATATCATTTAACTAAGCTTAGGAAATAAGATATTTTTTTTCCAAAAAAAAAGAGTCCAAGTAAGTATTTTAGTTGCCTACTTAATATATTATTATTACTTATTATAACTAATAATACTTAAAATAACTTAATATTACTTAAGTAAATAAGTAAGTAAGTTTAAGCTTAAAAGTCTATAATAAATTTAAAGTTTTTAGTGATAATTTAATGAAAAATCATCTTATTGGTTTTTCTGCATAACAGGGAACCTAAGTAGTTTCAAAACATTTCGTTTTCCAATTTCAGCTTAATATGATCTTTACTAAAATTAATTTACTTAATTCTACTTAATGTCTTTCGATAAATGAAAATTGATAAAAAAAAACCTCATGTATTTTCTTGAAATTATTGTCACTAATGTTTTAATTCATAGTTGTTACTAGTGAATTCATTTCACTGAGTATAAAAAAAGGGTTAGGAATATAATTAAGAGAACTATTTTTATTATATCGGGCCAAGAAATGTAAAAAGAATAATAAAAAACAAATGTTAAAAAGTAATGTCGAAAAAATGTTAAATTCAATAAAGAATGTTTTTTTTTTAACTTCACGCTGTATCTTGCATACAGCATGGTAGGCAGAGGGAATCTGAGAACCCAGCGTTAAGACACTCCGTTCTCTTTCAACAAATCCGTTCCCCACTTTCCGCCAGATTGAGGCATTGCGAGCTGAGAGGCGGAACTCAACACCGCGCTTTGCCTTGTAACCAAACCCAGGAAATGAAAAATTCCATTTCCTAGAGTGGGAATCGAACCCACAACCTGTCGCGTTTACAGTCGCACGCTTGTACCTCTGCGGCACGACAAGCGTTATATATAAAGAATGTACTTAACAGTAAGTAAAAAGCACAAATTATACGTTTGTATTGAGTGACATAAAATCCTATATCGGCCATCACGATAACGCAGTAATATCGCTTACAATAACAATTTTAATATTTCACACATATACTTAGCATTTACGAACAGATAAAGCACGTTTTACATACATACATATATATACATACTTACTATATACGATATATCTTATCGTATAGATGGCAAATTTAAACTAACTAGTGTCCCCGTTGACGCGTTAATAACGCGTCCTAGCAATGTATGTATGTCACTTTATATGTCAAACCATGATAATGTGCGTCCTATTTATTTTATTATTTTATTAATTTTTTAAAACGAATATTATCATTCTGCACTCCTTCCCTATATAAACTATAAGTGTGCCAAGTTTCATGCTCCTCCGTCCGCTTAATTTTCGTAAAAAGGGGTACAAAGTTTTTGTTTCACATATTAAGATATAGATACTTACTAAACTTATCGTATAGATGGCAAATTTAAACTAATGTACTAACTAAACTACTTTCAGTGTCCGCATGAGATTACTAACTCAGTCTGATTCCATTATCCCAAAGTATAGGCTATAGCCTATCTTATCTGAAACACTGTATAAATGAGTACAATAGGCAAATACAGTAATAAAATATCTACTTTATCACAATGTATTAAAGTCTATTTTTAATTAGCATAAACTAGAAAATACTGCTTCTAAAATTAGATATGACCAATTTTTAACCGATTTCAAAAAAGAAGTAGGTAGTACTGAAAATATTTTTTTTTAGCTTCACGCTGTATCCCGAATATAGCAGGGTAGGCAGAGGGAACCTAGTTTTAAGACACTCCGTTCCCTACTTTCCGCCGTATTGAGGCATTGCGTGCTGAGTGGCGGAACTGAACGCCGCACTTTGCCTTGTTACCAAACCCAAGAAATGAAAAATTCCATTTCCTAGAGTGAGAATCGAACCCACTACCTGTCGCACGCTTGTGCCTGTGCGCCACGACAGGCGTTGATTTTTTATAATGTTGCTATTGCTTCTGATGTTGTCCCATTTAAATTTAGTTAAGATCTGGTTAGTAGTATTTGAGTTATTCGTAATGTTACTTTTCAGTGCATTTGACTTGAAGTCGCTTTTTTATTGTCAAAAAGTTTAATTTTTATTTCTTATAAGTTAAAAATCGCATTTTTTCAAATGATTCATTATATGTATATTTTAAAATTTACTGCTGCTTTTTTAAAATGCTATACAATAGCATTTGTCCTTGTCACGCTTTTATTAAAGTTTTTTTGTCTCTTTCTACTGTTATCTTTGATATGTGTCATAGATAAAATATGTATTGTACACCTACCAGTGTTCCCGTTGACACGTTAATAACGCGTCCTAGCAGTGTATGTATATGTTACTTTATATAAACATAGATATCAAACCACGGTAGGGAGTTTAAGTTTGTAGTACTTAAATTATATTGTATAATAATTATTGTACCAGAGAAATAGATATAATCATAAAGAAAAAAATATAAAGAGAATTATAATCATTTCTCAGGTCTCTTAAATCAAAGCGCGGCGTTTAGTTCCGCAACAAAACATTGAAAGAGGAAAATACGATTTCTTAACAAGAAGTTCACTATACATATCATCTGACTTGTTAACAAATAAATAAAAAAAGGTACCGAAAACAAAATAATTACATTATGATATTAGGTAATTTTCTAAATTAACTTTTCATATTACAAAATATATAATTACAATAAAAAAAAAAAATCGTGTCTGAAGGCCGCTCTATACAAAGTGTATAAATTGTACTAGAAATTTAACAAAAGGAGCAGATAATATTATGTATATAAAATTAATTAAATAATACTACTTAATCGAGAGACAGTGTTTGATTGTAAACGCTATTGGTCGTAGGTACGAGTCTCATTCAAAGGAATTTTATTATTAAAAATTATTAAAAAAAAAGCCACAAAAGTATTTTTATTTTTTCGCTTAAAATGGTAGTGTATGTTATCTATATATAAATACGTGAAGCAAAAATCTTGGATCCCTTTTTACGAAAATTACGTGGACGGAGGAGCACGAAATTTGGCACACTTGTACTTTATATAGAGAAGGAGTGCAGAATGTTATTTTTTTTTAAATAATGCATAAAAGGTATATTAAATTAACAAAATAAATGTTACACACACTACCATGGTTTGACATCCATGTTTATACAAAGTGACATATACTTTACTACGCAATGCGTTATTAACGCATTTACGGGGACATTAGTTATATTAATTAAATCTATTTGTAATGTATTTATGTGAATAATATTTACTTTTGTATATCTTCTTTATTTAACTTTAACTGTGACCTATTTTAAACACTTTTTTGTGTATAATTTTCAATAAAATGGGGTTTTAAGTCTTTCTTCCACAATTAATATTTATATTAAAATCTAAAATTTATGATTTTAGGAAGAAGGAAGGAAATACATACCTATTACATAATACAAGAATAATTATACACTTATAGGAAATTATGTGTTAATTCTAAGCCAAGTTTATGTAACTGAATAAAATATATTTATGATTATTAATAATATAGAAAAAGCTAATTTATAATTCTTTTTTATATTATTCTGTTCAAGAATACTATAATGATGTCAATGTGTGGAATTAAATGCTGTTGACGCTCACCCGGGAGGCTCATAATAGTTGTATATTTATTGTAAAAATTTAATTTGAAAAGAGCAACTGTTTAGTTTCTTGCCGGCTCTTCTCAGCAGAACTGCCTTCCGAGCCAGTGGTAGCTTCCGTTAGAACTGACACTACTGACATCTTTGTAAATTAACGATTCGAAAGTGCTTCTAATAGCCTACTTGAATAAAGAATATTTTGATTAAAAAAAAATAAAAACTACAAACCACGTGTCTGTGATCAGATAAAAAATAGTCCCCAAGAAGCTAGAAATTCAAAGCTTAATTAAAAACGTAACAAAAATTAATAGTTAAAAAAATAACAAGCGTGAGATCATTCAAATATAACAAAGTTTGATTCTTTCTAAGATATAAATAATTATGATAATTTTAATACAATACTATGATGTTATCGAAATTTTCTCATAATTATTAAAAAAATGTAGATATGTATGAGCTGAATTTTTGACATTGAAAAGTGAATTTTGTCTCCCACCCTACTTTGTCTATATATTCGACTAACAAAATGGCATCTTTGTATATTTTTAAGAGAACTTAAAAAAACGAGGTTCTCAATATGTGTTAGCGAATAACTTTTTACTGGGTAATTTTGATGATTCTTTTTTATATAAGAGCTAGTGCTTCTGATGAATAGTTTTTGAGTTATTCGTAATGATTTTATTTCAAGTGCATTTTATTAGAAATTGGTGTTTTTGGTAAAGTTTTAATTATTTAATTCAACGTGGAACTTGTAGACAAGGATTTTTTTGTCTGTGCCACGATGACTTCAATGCCTCGGAGTGGCAATCTAAGTGTAACCGTAAAGGGCCCCTTTAAAATGCACATTAAGCCTTCGAGCTTCCACGCTTAAAGCTCCTCTGACTACCTAAACAAGTTTAAGCACATTCTACTAATGTTACCTTCGCAATACTTGCTAGAAATGAACTGATAATAGTTCTAGGCAGGCCGAGATATTTTAGTAAATTAGAGAGGCCGTCGCAGTGGGTAAGCGTCAGGCTCTAACCGCGATTGGTAGTGGGGTCGATTCTCGGGGTAATGATTGTATTTAAATTATTTTCATATTATCTGCTCTGGCAAGACGGAGCACGGCGTTGAGTTTCGCAACTTAACTCGCAATGTTTCGAATTCGGGTGGAAAGCATCGAACGGAGTGTTTTGACACTGAGTTCTTTCTGTCTACCTTATGGGTGAAGCTGCTTTTTTTATAGATTATAGATAGATATACCTAATATTTATGTAAAAATATAACTTTTTTTAGCTTTACGCTGTATCCCGCACATAGCAGATAGGCAGAGGGAATCTAAGAACCTAGTATTAAGACACTCCGTTCTCTTTTATCATTTCCGTTCCCCACTCTCCGCCGAATTAAGACATGATATAAACTTTATCAACGAAATATAATGAAACGACATATCATATATCACGTCCTTTGCCTTGTTCATATATTTTCGAGGTTATTCAGATATTCAATACTAAATAACAGTTTTATATGAAAACATAACTTTATGTACTTGAGATTGAAATGTTTTTAGATAGCGTCGATTTTGATTGATCTACTACTATCTTCTTAGTACTTATGTAAGAAATTTGAGACAAGTTATTTAAGTAAATACTTAAAAGAAGAAAATTTATTTACGAAGTGTGAATGACTGTAGTTTGAAAATGTAATAAAATTTTGTTAAAAATCTGTCGCCTGTCGTGGCGCAGAGGCACAAGCGTGCGACTGTAAACGCGACAGGTTGTGGGTTCGATTCCCACTCCAGGAAATGGAATTATTCATTTTCCTGGGTTGGGTTACAAGGCAAAGCGCGGCGTTGAGTTCCGCCACTCAGCGCACAATGCCTCAATTCGGCGGAAAGTGGGGAACAGATTTGTTGACAAACTTCAGGTAAAATATTTCTTTTGTTATTTTTATTATTGTTACTTAAGAGGACAATGGAGTCTCTTGATACAAAGAGAACAGTATCTGTCTACTCTGCAATACAGAATAAAGGGTGAAACTGAAAAAAAAAAGAAATATCATTATTTAAGCTATGCGGAACCCTAAAACATGTAGGTGTGCTACATATAACTACATAAACATTCGTGTTTTATCTTGTTCTTATCAAAGATAACAAGATGTTCGTTTCGAGGTCAGGTCTTAGGAATTCAGACGTACTTTGACAAAATGTGCTTGAATTTCAAGTAGGTACTTAAGTATTATTTTTTATATATAGAAGAGAAAAATAGCGAATTGAAAAAAAAATTGTGAAATTAAAAATATTTCTATTAAAGTATATACTTTAAATATTTAAATAAAGATATATATTTAGTTGTATCAAAACAATAATGTTAAAAAAGGATAGTACTTATGATACCAAAACATAAAAAATATGAAGCGAAAATCGTTTTTGCAACGCTTATACTAATCTCTTATATATAGTGCAGTACAAATATATTGTACGACTACATATTAATAGTAAATTGATATACCAAATAAGGTAAGGTATACCAAATTTTGTGTTTATTTTTAGCGATATTGTGACAAAATTGTGTACAAATTAAACTAACATTTACATATTAGTTAAAAAATGTTTTTCATTCTAAAAAAACAAAAGGTAGTATTCAAGAATCGTTTTAGAAAACCCGGTATTTCGGACACTTTACAGCAGTCCCTGGTCACAGGCAGGTAGTAGGTAAAGAAATCGACTTCATAATATTATGAATAACTCAAAAACTACTTGCCAAATCTAAACTAAACCTAAACAAGACTACATCTGAAGCACTAGCTATCATACAAAAAAAATCTAAATTGGTAAACCCAGCCAAAAAGCAGTAAAAGCACACATAAAAAAGTAGTCTTCTGAACCCCCTCCTTTTTTCGATAGTAAAAATATGTCCAACAATTAAAAACACATATAACGAATACAAACGATAAAAAATATAACAGTAAATAAACGATAACTCATTCATTAGATTTCACTTGAATGCTAGATTAATTCATTATGTATAAGTATATATATTTTTTTACGTTTTTATGTAATAACTTTCACACTATGTTTTAACTGCCACTGTTTTTTCACGATTTTTTATTAGAACAAATATTTTTTATCGCACACTCGACTCTTTTACGGACTGATTGAGGACTGGTGATAATATTGCGAACATTATCTAGTGTTTTATGTAAGAGTATCAATATCGTGCGACATGTAACACTCCTTCAGGATATCATTGACATGAGAATATGTAATAGTGTTTATATAATGTTTTTTAATATGACGCCTGTCGTGTCGCAGAGGCACAAGCGTGCGACTGTAAACGCGACTGGTAGTGGGTTCGATTCCCACTCCAGGAAATGTAAAATTTAGTATTTTCATTTCTTGGGTTTGGTAACAAGGCAAAGCGCGGCGTTGAGTTCCGCCACTCAACACGCAATGCCTCAATTTGGCGGAAAGTGCAGAACGGAAATGTTCAAAGAGAATGGAGTGTCTTAACACTAGGTTCTCTGGTTCCCTCTGCCTACCCCGCTATATGCGGGATACAGCGTGAAGTTAAAAAAAAAATGTATAATGTATAATGACAATAATGTTGTAAAAAAGTAATAACTAATTAATTATAAAAATAAAAAAAATCTTTTCTTTTTTAGCTTCACACTGTATCCGACACATAGCAGGGAAGCATCTTATGTTGAAGAATCTAATGTTAAGACACTTCCTTCTTTTAAGATTACCGTTTCCCACTTTCCACCAAATTGAGGCATTATTTTTGGTTAAAATTCAACGCCGCGCTTTGCATTGTTATCAAAACGTGGAAATGAAAAAACTAAACACAAATTTAAATATTAAATTTAAAAAAAAAACTGTCTCATGACATGTCGGATCACATGTATTAATAAGACTTAGTTTTGGTGACCCAATTGGAAAGTCATAAATAACAAATTTTAATAGTATAATTAATTATAGACCAAAAAACCCCGCTAGTGTAAGGATTGAGTCAAGAATCCTACAGCATGATGGTTATAAGTGCGATTCTATTTCGGAAGAAAGATTAATTTGAAATTATTTCTAATTCCCGCTTTTGCAAGAAGGTAATGTCTAGTTTCAGTAGGAGAGCGGAGAACGGAGTGTTATGAACGGAGTGTTACATTATGTTCTAATTACCTTGGTATACGAAACAAACCCGGAACTGTTATAACTTAGATATGATATACCTATATTTCTTTAAATAGAGAACAAATCTAAAGAACGTGATTTTTTTTTAATATAACACCATACAAAAAAGTAGCGCGCGAGAATTAGTAAAATAATTTCAATGACTTTCCCAAGTCAGGTGTAGACAATAAAAACATATGTACATATATCTATGTTTAATATATGCTAATCAATTAATTATCGTTAGCGTGATAAGAATTAATGTCACTTAAGTATAACTTCCGAAGTGTTTATTTATATTGTTTGATAACATTTACTAGAAATTTGGTTATCATTGCACAGTAGATAAGTGTGACTGTACATACAGGTTGCAAGTTCGATCTTATGTTGAGATAATGTTTATATTGAAAATGATTTTAATTTATTGAGGAATTCGTAAAGAAGTAGAACAATCTGTAACTGTAACCCGATGGATTGTGGGTTCAATTTCCGATCGAGGCAATGATTATAGGTACGTTATTTCTCCGGTATGATAAAAATAATTGCGTTGAATTCCGTCATTCACAATAAAAAGTCGCGATTTTAAGCAAAAAAATAGAGAAAGGAGTGTTTTGACACTGTCCAGTGTCAGTGTTAAGAGGTCCCTCTTAACTATTCAACTAAGCGATAAAAAATGAAAATTTATTTTAAATATAAATACATCCCCAAGTGGGATTTGAACTCCGAATCATGACGTACATATCATTTGCGCCACTAGAGTCTTTATTACTATAAAATCACAATAAAAAACAGACGCTACAAAAATATATCATAATAAAGTCCTCTAAGTTTCCTCTTTTTTTATACTCATATTTATTTTGAATCGTAAATTTACAGTTTGACCACAAAATCGAATAAGAGTAAGTGTTTGGATTTAAATTCAATGTTTTTGTGTTTGATTTTCAGTCGGGGTATGGTTAGACAACGTGCGGCGTTTAGTTACGCAACCTAAAGCACATCACATGCCAGACTTTCTCTCTATTGACTTAAGAAAAACAAGAAGCAGAAAATAAAATCAGCATCAGGCTCTCGCATAGCAAGGTAGTCAGAGTCAACCTAGTGTCAGGATACTCCGTCCGAAAATCAGTGATTGCTTGTTAAGTTGGCGGAACTCAACGCCGCTCTTTGTCCTATTAAAATTAAAATAGTTTAAAAATAATCGTACTACCCACTGGGAATCTAACTCACAAACAATCGAGTTCACAGTCTATCGCTGTCTTACTGCGCCAAGATGACCTCTTAGCCATAAAAATATTTATCATAGTTATGAATGAATATTATATTTTTATTAAGAATATATAAAAGAGGAAAAATTAAAATGGTATAAAAAGCAGAGAAACAAAACGCAGAATCACAAGCGTGCGACTATAAACGTGACAGATTGTGGGTTCGATTCCCACTCCAGAAAATGAAATTTTTCATTTCCTGGGTTTGGTAATAAGGCAAAGCGCGGCGTTGAGTTCCGCCACTCAGCACGCAATGCCTTAATTCGGTGGAACGGAGTGTCTTAACAATAGGTTCTCAGGCTCCCTCTGCCTACCCTGTCATATGCGGGATACAGCGTAAAGCTATGTATGTATGTATGTATTATCATTTCTCAGAAAACGGGATAACGCTTCTAAATTTAGTCCATGTGAACTATGAACTATAGACTGGAATATCACCACTCTTTTTGGTTCAATAAAAAAAGTAACGTACACCGTATTCAACGGCTTTGTTCAGTCAAAGGCGTGCGTGACGAATTGATCTCAGTTTACCGTCACGTTCTTAATATACCTGTATGTATATATGTGTATATAATAGTATTTTTAACTGACTTCATAAAAAAGAGATTCAATTGCATTATACTTTTTTATTTTTCATGTGTTATTTTGATACACATATATATACATAGCTTCACGCTGTATCTCGCATATAGCAGGGTAGGCAGAGGGCCTAGTGTTAAGACACTCCGTTCCCCACTTTCCGCCGAATTGAGGCATTGCGTGTTGAGTGGCGGAACTCAACGCCGCGCTTTTCCTTGTTACCAAATCCAGGATATGAAAAATTCCATTTCCTAGATTGGGAATCGAACCCACAACCTGTCGCGTTTACAGCCGCACGCTTGTGCCTCTGTGCTACGACAGCCGCACATTTTACACAATTTCATAAAAACGTATTTTATTAAAATTCAGACAGTAATATAAAATTTCACTTTGAACGTTATTTCCATTTAGTTTTTAACTTTTATAAAAGAATTAATATTTTATTTATTTTTAAAAAGTGTGCATAGTAAAACTGGTAATACACTGGCTTTATAAATGGTAATAAATATATTTCAGTCTCAACATTAGGCTCATCCAGATTACATACTGTGAAAATAAAAACATTAAGCTGATAACCATTCAGCTAAACTAACCTACTATGATGGTGTTAAAAGTACGAAAAAAAAATGACTTATACGCATTTTTTAACTCAGAGCCATAAATTGAGTAAAGAATATTTGTATTTTATTATTTAATTTCTGTCTTTTTTTTTTAATTTACGCTGTATCACACACATAGCAGCAAGAAGGCAAAGGGAACCTGAGAGCATAGTGTTAAGACACTCCATTCTATTAAAATATCCGTTTCCCACTATATGTTCATTAAATTCGTAAAGCAGGGGTGAACGACCTGTGACCACAAATTTAAAAGTATGGCTCGCCATAAAAAGATATATTGAATAATTTGTCCACAAAATTTTAATTTTGCCCATTCAAAAAACTTTCAAAATTTGAATAAGCCCGTTGCAAATAACCTATTAACTAGAAAATATAATTTTAGAACACAAAACCGATTTTTAAAAAAAAGGGAAAAACTATTCGTCAGATCTTAACTAAAACTAAATGGAACATCAGAAACACTAGCTATCACATAAAAAACGAATCATCAAAACTAGTTCACCTACTAAAAAGTTATACTACTATTTTGAAGTTGGTTAAAAAGGTTGCTCACTCCTGTCTTAAAATATTACTATCCATACCGAGAACTTCTTTCGAAATCTTACAATTATCATTAGTGTTACACATATAGATACAATTTGTTAGGGCCGAGATGAGTGGTTTTTACTGAAAAATGAAATTGTTACGAATAACTCAAAAACTACTGGTCAGAACTTAATTAAATTTAAATGGGCCCACATCAGAATCATTAGCTACCTATATATGAAAGAAAAATCATCAAAATTGGTTCACCTGTAAAAAGTTATTCGACAATACGTATGAAAACGTCAAATTGATAACCTCCACTTTTGAAGTCGGTAAAAAATGTCTTACAGTATTACTATCCATAACGTGAACGTCTAACAATCATCATTAGTGTAACACGTATATAGATACAATCTGTTAGGGCCTATCGATTTATGTACCGTTCTAGCGTTCTGAGGCATAGAATCCAATCTCAGGATTCATTATAGAATGCTCCCCAGACAGTGGTTTACTGCAGGTAGGATTTTCCTTGAGATAGCTGTTGTAGAAACATAAAAGTATACCTATATCTAAGTAATATATATATAAGTATTATGAAAATCAGTATTATTAAACTATTGTGGCGCGGGACAGCATGTGACTGTAAGCGCGACAGGTTGTGGGTTCGATTCTACTCCAGGAAATGTAAATATGAAATATTTATAATAATTAATATTTAGTATTTTTATTTCCATTTTCATTTTTATTTCCTCTCTCAAGTAACAAGGCAAAGCAAGGACTTGAGTTCCGCCACTTAGCACGTATCACCATCATCATCAGCATCATAAGCGAATAGAGTGTCTTATCATTAGGTTCTTAGGTTCCCTCTGTTTAAATTATTATTGGGCCATCACGGTGCATCAAGATAGCGTCTGATTTTAAATACGATTGATTTTAGGTTTGAGCTGTTAGAATGATTATATTTAAATTATTTGCATTCCTCCACTCTAATAAGAGAAAACCCGCGTTGAATTTCGACACTTAACACATAATGTCTTAATTCGGCGGAAAGTTGGGAACGGAGTGTCTTAACTCTAGGTTCTTTCTGTCTATATGCAGGATACAACGTGAGTAAAAAAAATGTATTTTATAATATTAATACGCAAATTAAGCGGACACACGGTAAAATTTGGCACAGTTAAAGTTTATGTCCACAAGGAATGCAGAAATTAATTTTTTATAATGAAGAGTTACACATACACAAGCTTCATATAGAAGCAAAGTTGAGCGGCCAGATAGGTAAGGGGAGACCTCGGTTTACCTTCGAGAACGCAGTATCAATGATACTGGAGGAAGGTCACGTTAAAAGCATGAGGACTCCCCGGAGGGCATGTATGAAGAGGTTCATGGCTGTGAACGAGGCGAATGAGGTATGCAGGGATCGTAGCGTTTGGGGCTCTGTTCTCTCTGACTACCCCACTAGGGAAAAAGCGTGAAGTTAAATAAGCAAGTAAATCCAAACACCATGTATTTGGCAGACACTTTTGCGACATACACTTGCTAAGACTACTAAAATTGTATTTTTATTATGTACTTATTTAGTTATGTTTGGTTTTAGTTTTAACCAAAAATTTGCTATAAATAATAATAAATGCTAAAATTTCAGTGAAATACAAAACCAAATATTTAGAAAGAAATCCAAACAAATAAAATACATCAAGATTTAGTTAGTAAAAAAGTGATAAAAAAAATGCAGAAGTCCAACTAAGCAGTTCCCTCCTACTAAGCACAAAAGTCTGGTTCGGTGACGAGGATGGCAGCCCAACGCAGATAGTGCAAAACGGCCTGGCGGAGTTGGCGAACCAGCAAGGCAAGGTGGATGGCCCAGGGCGACGGTAGAGGACGCGTGCAGTTACCGTCGGCCAGACACTGCATCCAATTGTTCCTCTGATCGTAGCGGTACTCCGTTCCATTAGAATAAGGAACGAGCGGACGAGAGAGTGCGTCTGTGTATGCGCACACACTTACGTACTATAACATATTCCCGCGCAGACGACACCTGGCAAATCAGTGTGTCGCCGTCGACGGATACGTCTAGGAGGACATCATCATCATCATCATCATCATTTAGTTATGTTAATTATGATGCGATTGTGTTCGTGTGGTTAAATTTCGTGTCCCCAATTCAGTCAAACAATTAGTTTTGCAATTAAGAAATATAATGTTTCATAAATTACTATCATTTTTGAGACCAAACTCGCGATTTGTCGTGGGCATGTTTCCCATTCAGGAAATATATTCCTTATGTAAACTATTTATTTCCCCGACATATACAAGGGTCTTATCGGTGCACGGCGCTTTCGCCATGGAACGGAGTGTCTTAACACTAGGTTCACTTTGATTATTCTGTTTTGCGGGAAAAAAGCGCGAAACAATAATTAAGATTTTAACAATAAAAGAAAATCGATTTCAAATATATAGCACTCAAAAGTGAAAATGTTATGGATAACGCAAAAAGTATAGTCACATCTCCATTAAATTTAATCAAAATTGGTTCACCCAGTAAAATTTTTTCCGGAAACACATAAAAAATATAATCAAATTGAGAACCTCTTTGGGGAAGTCGGTTAAAAATCTAAAGAATCTCACATACAAGTGGCAGTTGCAGAATTGCCACTGAAATTGCATAACAAAACATAAAATATTAAATATGCAGGCACTCGAAGCGACATCTTCGGATAGGTACTACGTTACGTACTTACGTTGGCCTAAATACGTAGAAAGCTGGTAAACAGGTAAGAACTTGTACACCTTTGTGATAAGATTGTAGCGCTTGTGTTTGCGCAGACTTTAAAAAAATATATAACTATTTTTTTTTTTTTAACTTCACGCTGTAACCCGCATATAGCAAGGTAGGCAGAGGGAACCAGAGAACCTAGTGTTAAAACACTCCATTCTCTTTCAACAATTCCGTTCCCCACTTTCCGTGGCGTGACTTAGTGGCGGAACTCAACGCCGCGCTTTGCCTTGTTACCAAACTCAAAGAAATGAAAATACTAAATTTTACATTTCCTGGTGTGGGAATCGAACCCACAACCTGTCGCGTTTACAGTAGCACGTTTGTGCCTCTGCGCCACGACAGGCGTTAAAAAAGTATTTATTTAAAAAATGTTTAATTTTTTTTTACATAGCAATCTATACACTGCACTAGATGTGGGGCAGTGCAGTATATCGTAGTATCAATATAAACATTTAAGTTGTCTTACTTATAAAATTTCACTGACGAAACAGTTAACGGTCTCGTACTCATATTACAATCTCAAATTATATCCTTAAACGATATTTATTATTCACAGTGTAATAATAATAGAGTTTAAACAATAATAGGCGAATGACACGAATGGCCTACTCGTGGCGTAGTGGGACAGCCTCTGATTGTAAACGATTGGTTGTGGATTCGATTCCCGTTCGGGAAATGATTATATTTAAATTACATACATACATACATAGCTTCACGCTGTATCCCGCATATAGCAGGATATAGGCACGCAGAGGGAAACTGAGAACCTAGTGTTAAGACACTCCGTTACCCACTTTCCGCCGAATTGAGGCATTGTGTGCTGAATGGCGGAACTCAACGCCGCGCTTTGCTTTGTTACCAGACCCAGAAAATGAAAATATAAAACTTTTACATTTCCTGGAGTGGGAATCGAACCCACAAACTGTCGTGTTTACAACCGCACGCTTGTGCCTCTGCGCCACAACCGGCGTTATTAGTTTTAATAATAATAATATTATCCTTTTGTATACATTTTCTGTCTTATGTCTGCTCTACCCACGAAGCAATAAAGCTGTACTCCAGTTAAATTTTCATGGAATGCAAGTTTTGGAATACTTCTAGAAAATGAAGTACAACGTCTCTTACATCCTTTGATTTAAGATTTTACACTGTCTTAATAGCAATTTTAAGTTGAATAAATTATTTGATTTATAAAAGTGAAAATTAGTTTTTATCTACGAGATTGATTGTAGATTCGATTCCCAGTTTAGGGAGTTACTATATTTATATTATTTTAACTTCCATGCTCTGGTATGATAAGATGTTGCGTTGAGTTCCGCCAATCTACAAGAAAAGTGTCAAAAAAAAATTTAAATATTTGTATTGAATACATTGCCTGTTAGGTACGCGGAACTCAACGCCGCGATTCGTTTAACGACAGTGGAAAAATAAAAATAATAAAAATATTTCCCTAATTAGGAATTGAATCCATAACCATAACTTTAACAATCAGATTCTAACCAACAACGCCATGTTTGAAAGGTTGACCCACAACGCCATGTTTGAAGTATATATCAAGATTGAGTGACGTGCGGCCTTTTAGTAAAAAAATAAATTACTTACTTACTTAACTTCACGCTTATCCCTAGCGGGGTAGTCAGAGAGAACGGAGCGCCAAACGCTACGGTCCCTGCATACCTCTTTCGCCTCGTCCACAGTCATTAACCTCTTAGCCCTCCGGAGGGCATGCATGAAAAAAAAAACCTTACGAAAAAATATTGATAAAGAGAACTTTAATCAAATGACCGTCTCCACAGACGTTGGTCTGGATCGTGAATAAACTACTAGATTGAAATTTTTTGGATTCCTATATTTAATTGTATATGTAATGTGAGTTATTTCTACCCGACTTCGCAACGTAAAGGAGCGGGACATTCTCAAATTTTCAACCATTAATCCGTTTTATAATACGCTTTTATTAGCTTTATCTATGTCTTCTTATATATCTATCATCTATCTTTCATTTCAATTTCTCAAAATTAAATTTAATGAACAAATATATTAGTAATCTCAAATGAAAACTAAATTCACAGCTATAATAAATATACTAGCTATTACCCGCGGCCTCTCGCTTGGTTAATGACAATCCATATTACAATAAAGTAAATGCGACTGGTTGTGGGTTCCATTCCCACTCTAGAAAATGAAGTATTTTTATTTTCTGGGTTTGGTAACAAGACGGCGCCAAAAGACACGCGGCGTTGAGTTCCGCCACTCAGCACGCAATGCCTTAATTTGGCGGAAAGTGGGGAACGGAATTGTTGAAAGAGAACGGAGTGTCTTAACACTAGGTTCTCAAGTTCCCTCTGCCTACCCTGCTATATGCGGGATACAGCGTGAAGTGAAGTGAAGTGAAGTAGTTTTTTTTGACAAGTAATCATGTCTACCAAAATATTTTTTTAATAAAAACTGTCCTAATATCCTTTTTAATATAATAAGAATAGTGTAAAAGTTTTACAATAATCAGCTAAATAGTTTTGACGTAATATCAAAACAAACAAACTTACATTCACATCTATAATATTTGTAAGGATACATCCACATACTTATATACCCTAACTGCCTTATTGACATCTTACTTACAGAATATTTTTGAACTCATTTACTATCTAAGTATGACGAATCGGCTTCATTAGAACGCTGACAATGAAACTTTTCAATAGAATTAACTGTCTAATTCAATTGAACTGGGTATCCGGGTCGCATCTTCTTTGTATTTATTTTATTTGATTTATTCTTAAATTACCGTTATTATCTTCAGATGAATGTGTCAAAGCTAGTATTTAAAACATTGTGAGCAACAGCTATTTATAAAAAAATATATATTCCTGCTGGTTTTCGAATACGTATGCCACTGCTACTTATGCAATATACCTTGGCACCATATATGAGTGCCACGGCCCCCAGGAAAGGTTACTGACCATGTACAGGCAGAATTAATGGTCATAGATGGATGTTTGGTATGTAGACTCCTTGAGGAGCGTAGGAAAGCACTCAAAGAAGAAATTGTCGTAATTCCTAGAAAAATGGGGAAGTCCGACAGATTTCAAAGATATTAGTTAAATTTATAGTCAATTTTTATTTTTAACTTCACGTTGCATCCCGCATATAACAGGGTAGGCTGAGAACCTAGTGTTAACACTCTGTTCTCTTTCAACAAATGAACGTCTGTCGTGGTGCAGAGGCACAAGTGTGCGACTGTAAAGCGACAGGTTGTGGGTTCGATTCCCACTCCAGTAAATGAAATATTTTCATTTTCTGGGTTTGGTTACAAGGCAAAGCGCCACTCAACTCGTAATGCTTCAATCTGGCGGAAAGTGGGGAACGGATTTGTTCATAGTCAATAATAAAGGTATATTAAGTTATATTTTTATTAAATAGTTGAAATTAAATAAGCAAAAGTCTAGTAACCATAAGTACCTATTAAGAGAGTAAAGTATAAGTTTCACGAGTAATGTTTTAACCGTTATGTTAAAAAAGATTAAGGAAAGTTAGACATTTGCATACAATGTTTCTGAGACATAAGGAAAATTTAGAATTTTGTGTTATAGTGTATAGGATTTTTTGAATTGATGATGTATATAGTGCCTGTCGTGGCGCAGAGGCACAAGCGTGCGGCTGTAAACGCGACAGGTTATGGGTTCGATTCCCACTCCAGGAAATGAAAAATTTAGTATTTTCATTTCTTGGGGTTGGTAACAAGGCAAAGCGCGTTGAGTTCCGCTACTCAACACGCAATGCCTCAATTTGGCGGAAAGTGGGGAACGGAAATGTTGAAAGAGAATGGAGTGTCTTTACAATAGGTTGTCTGGCTCCCTCTGCCTACCCCGCTACATGCGGGATACAGCGTGAAGTTAAAAAAAAAAGGAAATGTATATATTTAAATTCAATCGGTAATAATATTTTTTAATAATAAATTTTATAATACAATTTTGACTGGTATATTTATTTAATATAATGCAAATTTATTTATTTTATATAAATAACGCTTAGATAGTTTTTATGTTTATTATGACATTAAATTAAATCTAATAATTTCCTATTTGCATATTAGAATGACGCAATACTTATATTTCCCGCCAAAGCGACAGATTAAAAAAACTAGGTTTGTTTCAAACAACAAGACAAAACATCATTATGCCCCACGTTAAAAAAAAAACATTTTAATACTTTTAAATTGTTATCTATATAGTTAACGATTAGAAAAAAAATTAGAAATATAATATAAAAAATTGAATATAGCAGGATTCGAATCTGTCAAGCTTTATTCAATTAAGTTATACATTCTCATCGAGCTACGTTCATAATCATATACGTCTGTTACGTACATTTTTAAAAAGTTCTGTAATAAAAAACATCAAGTATACATTTTTAAATGTCAGTAATAGAAAAGATATCGCTTTAATAATCTCCAATATTGTGTTTCATATAAGGGAAAGCTTCTTTTTAGCATTTCTATTAGTCATGTACGAGTACTTTCTATGTATGGACGATCAGCAAAAACTTAACATTGTTTTTTTGCATCACTCTGTATCCCGCACATAGCAGGGTAGGCAAAAGGAAGCTGGGAACCTAGAGTTAAGACACTCCTTTCTCTTAAAATATCCGTTCCCCACTTTCTGCCGAATTGAGGCGTTCTGTGCTGATTGGCAGAATTTAACGCTGCGCTTTGCCTTGTTATTAGAGTAAGGAAATGAAAATATTAAATATTAATTATTATAAATATGTATTTAATATTTTCATTTCTTGAATCCCTGGGAATCGAACTCGCAACTGGTCGCCATGTCCAGTCGCACCCTTGTGCCTCTGCACCACGACTGGCATCAATTTTGATTTTTTATTTAAAATGATAACTGAGCAAACATAACTCGACATTGTTGATCGTTCGAAGCATTGTTTACAAAATTGAAAATATAGTAACCACTAGTGCTACAAAAAATAATATTGTGTTCCCAAACGGCTACCCATCTAAGTATGACCTGCATCGTATGTTGCTTTACTTTGGTCTATTGTAAAAGTATTAAGTTGGTAATATCGAGGCCATTGTGTCGCAGTGGGACAGACAGACACTCAAATGAATGTTATATATTTATATTACTTTCATTTCTCTGCTCCGGTAATCAAAGCGTGATGCCGATTTCCGCCACTCAATACGCAATGTCTCAATTTCGGGGAACGGAGTGTCTTGACACTATGTGCTCTGTGACTACCCTGTTTTGCGAGAAAAAGTGAAATAAAATGCACAAAAAATTACGAATAACTCAAAAACTAGCAACTTAAGGATAGTTTTTACCGGGTGACCGGTACCAGTTTTTATACATAAAAAAATATACAATTGTATTGAGAACCTCCACCTTTTTTCGAAGGCCGTTACAAGAAATGAAGTACTTTTATTGATACTAGTGTCCCCGTAGACGCGTTAACAACGCGTCGCCTAGCAACGTATAAAAACATGGATGTGAAAACATGGTAGTAGGTGTGTAACATTTATTTTATTAATTTAATATATTTTTTTATGGATGTTTTAAAAAGATATTGTGCACTCCTTCGCTATATAAACTATAAATATGCCAAGTTTCGTGCTCCTCCGTTCGCGCAATTTTCGTAAAAAGGGGTACAAAGTTTTTGTTTCACGTATTAATATAGATATAATGCAAAAATAAGAATTTACATCGCGTGTTACTTTTTAAGTGACTTTTATACTTGTTTCTTGTCATGCCACGTACAAGACTATTATCTCTCGATAGTGTAGTCCATTATACTATTATTGACTAATTATATTCTAATTTAGACGATTGAAGATTGAATTTTTTCCAGTACAATGCACATTGTGATTAAATAAAAGTAATAATTACTACATTACGCCATATTAAGCGAATTTTATTCGTTCTATGAAATCTTTAATAACACCTTTTAGACTTGTCTGGCTGTTCACGGTTTACATTAAAGCAAGATTCATGACCAAAACTGATTATAAGGTCTTTCTAATAGATGTCATCATGGCGCTTTGGGAGTTGAGACGTTTGTCACACACAAATGCCGATAATTTTGGGTTCGATTACCTCTCGGAAGAATGATTATTTTGAACTTATTTTCATTTCTCCTTTCTAGTAAGACCAAAGCGATGCGTTTAGTTCCGCCACTTATATGGTTTTATTATATTTTTTACATTTATTATATATTCAGGTGGAAAGTAAAGAACTGAGTGTCTTCACAGTAGGTATATAATGTCAAATTAAGCGATTTTCATTCGTTCTATGAAATCTTTAATTAATACCTTTTGGACTTATCTAGCCGTTCACAGTTTTATATCAAATTGTGCTTTATTATTCATGACAAAATTTGATTATTAGGTACTTTTTACAGAGGCCATCGGGGCACTGTGGGATAATGTCTAACTGTAAATGATATTACTTCCGGGATCTGGGTTCTGGCTCTTGGAAGAATGATTGTATTTAGTTTATTTTTATGAGGTTAGTTCCGCCATTCATAGTGTAGTGTGTAGTGTAGCAATAAATGTATCTTGACAATATAGATACATTATGACGTAATAAGCGAATTGGATTTGTTGACTTGAAGAATTTTTCACGGTATATACCGTGAAAAAACACGTACATGGAATTGTTTTTATTATTCATGACAAAAAATGATTACTAAGTACTTCTTTAATAATATGCTCAATTTAAAACTACTATTAGCTATTTGACAGACCATAAGGTACTTACTTACTAACATAAGAGAACAGAACATAAGAGTTCAAATTTGATTTGGGGAAATTTTAAATATACGTAATTTTTTTTACTATGTATTCTACGTATAGCCTACGATTTTAAATTGAGTTCTAACAGATAGTACACAATATATCAAAAGTGAACATAGGAGAGACTCATGTACTAGTTTGTCGTTCCCGCAAAATAGGGGATATGCAAAAAAAAGTTTATACCTCATAGCACGATAGTTAAAATCAAACCGAAATTCGAGACATTCGAGCGGTGATCGAACCTGCCACTGCGTTAAGATCGCTTTCACTAAGCTAAATTATTTCATAATTTTTATGTACAATAAAAATCACAATCGCTCTCTCTAAGCTAATTTATTGTGTACGCAGAGAGAATATACTCTCTATATTTCTACTTTCGTACATTAATAAACAAGATAAATTAATAAACAAGGTAAACAAGATAAAGCGCGGCGTTGAGTTCCACCACTCAGCGCGCAATGTCTCAATACGACGGAAAGTGGGGGACGGAGTGTCTTAGCACTAGCTTCTCAGGTTCCCTCTGCCTACACTGCTATATGCGGGATACAGCGTGAAGCTAAAATAAAAAAATAGGTAATGCTAATATAAGCGTCTTAAAAACAAACATTACCATAGTTATGTAAATCACTTAATATCCGTGACTATAACGCTTTACTGCTTACATGCGATAAAAACAACTAGCATATTTTAATGAATATTTATAATTCTATACTTATAAATACTTAAAAATTTTCAGTATTTATAATATATATATATATATTTTAATTTTGAAATAATATTAATAAAATACTTGAATGACGTTTTGTCTTCACGGTGTATCGCACGCTTCATGTGTATTCGGGTAGGCAGAGGGAACCTGAGAACCTAGTGTTAAGACACACCGTTGCCCACTTTCCGCCGAATTGACGCATTGCGTTCTGAGTGGCGGAACTCAACGCCGTTTTTTTGCCATGTTACCAAACCCAGAAAATGAAAATACTAAACTTTTACATTTCCTGGAGTGGCAATAGAACCCACAATCTGTCGCGTTTACAGTCGCCCGCTTGTGCCTCTATGCCACGACAGGCGTTAATATATGAAATAATTTTGTTTAAAAATGTTAATGACGTATTGTTCTTTTATGATGGTATTTCTTTTTATTTTTTGCGCTTATTTCCTATTGATTTTCATTTCGTCACTTTGGTGCGAAGTTATTACTTCGCCGCTTTAATAAGCAATGTTTTGAATTCCGGTGGAAAGTAGAGAACGGAATATCTTAAAACTAGATTCTCTTTAAATATAGTTAAGTATAAACCTATATTATATAATAAATGTTAGCGGTATACCGCTATGCGGAATAATGCGTGAATTAGCTTCACGCTGTATCCCGCACATAGCAAAGTAGGCAAAGGGAACCTGAGAACCTAGTGTTAAAACACTCCGTTCTCTTTCAAGAATTCCTTTCCCCACTTTAGCCGAATTGAGGCATTAGTTTATTCGTACAAAATATTTATTCTTCGCTATATAAGGTTAAGCAAAGGTCATTCAACTTAACAGCTGATCAAATATTTGAGATGCCGCTATTAGCTGAACTGAATATTATTATGACTATACAAATAAAATTTTAAATATTGTTCTTCCTGAAATTTATTATGTAAAATTATTTTGTTAAATAGCGTATGACTAAAAACGCGGTGGTTATGTTCCGTACTCCCTCGGAGAAATTTTGATTCCTCCGGTGTAATAAGATGTACCGCGGCGTTAAACGTCGTTTCCCCTCTTAATGCGGAATGCCTCAAAATTCGTTGAAATATAAAGAATGGAATACGGTAACACGCGAAATGAAAAAAATACCATCGATAATAATGTCGGATGTACTATTTTCAGCATAACCATTATTTAATGGAATTTTGCCATATATCTATTAGGTGGGTAGAGACAAAAAGTAAAGCTTTTTCACATAAAATGCACTATAAAATAAAATTATTACGAATGACTCAAAAACTACTCGTCAGATCTTAAGTAAATTTAAATGTGATCACGTAAAAAGCACTAGCTGTCATATAAAAAGTAATGCGTTATTATTATTATCATTATAAAAAATTGAATTGATCCTGTCGTGGCGCAGAGGCATAAGCGTGCGACTGTAAACGCGACAGGTTGTGGGGTCGATTCCCACTCCAGGAAGTGTTAGTATTTTCATTTCCTGGGTTTGGTAACAAGGCAGAGCGCGGCGTTGAGTTCCGCCACTCAGCACGCAATGCCTCAATTCGGCGGAAATTGCGGAACGGAGTGTCTTAACACTAGGTTCCCTCTGCCTACCCTTCTATATACGGGATACAGTGTGAAGCTATGTATGTACGTATGTATGAATTGTTAACCGCCTCTTTCTTTCAAGTCAGTAAAAAAATACCACCTTCTGTAACAAAACGAATTTGTGGACACTTAACCTAGCTATTTCTATGACGGTTTGAGTAATTAACAGTAATTAAGGTCACTAAGAGAATGAGATGTAGGAAAAATTGTATAAACAATACTAGGTAAGTGGTATGAAACATTGTTTCAGAAAGTACTGTCACACGCTTAACACCGTTTTGTGAGTTAATTTTTACTTTTCACTCACATAGTAGGTCATGTTTTGTATATAGTATTTTTCGAATTTTTTTACATAGATAGGTTAACGCCTGTCGTGGCGCAGAGGCACTAGCGTGCGACTGTAAACGCGACAAGTTGTGGGTTCGATTCCCACTCCAGGAAATGTAAAATTTAGTATTTTCATTTCTTGGGTTTGGTAACAAACAACGCAAAGCGCGGCGTTGAGTTCTGCCACTCAACACGCAATGCCGCAATTCAGCGGAAAGTGGGGAACGGAATTGTTGATAGAGAATGGAGTGTCTTAACACTAGGTTCTCTGGTTTCCCCTGCCTACCCTGCTATATGCGGGATACAGCGTGAAGCTAATAAAAAAATCAAGCAAATGTAGTCTATCTATTTGATTTTTTGTTTCTTTTTTTTTAACTTCACTGTTTCTTTTTGTAGTATAAATATTGTAATAATGAAATTTTTATATTTGATAATAAGTGAGACACTGAAAACAAAAATATATCTATAAAATCATTTTTAGTTTGTTAACGGCTCATCATCGTACACCAAATCAAAATGCTCATTCATTAAAACAAATTGTTGAATATGTCCATCATCCGCTTGTCATGGCGCACAAGCGGGCGACTGTAAGCGCGATAGGTTGTGGATTCGATTCCCACTCGAGGAAATGTAAAAGTTTAGTATTTTCATTTCCTGGGTCTGGTAATAATGCAAAGAGCGGAGTTGAGTTCCTCCACTCAGCACGCAATGCCTCAATCCAGCAGAAAATGGGGAACGGAATTGTTGAAAAGGAACTTAATGTATTAACAGTAGGTAAAAAAAATATGTCCATATGTCTGTACTGGGCATGAATAAGTTAATAACGGATATATTTATTAAAAAAATTGTGAAGTAAGAATGTGACTCACGCAGGAATAAAACCTGTTACTCTAAGTAACAACAGTCAGTCTTTTTCATACTATACTACGATCGTATTTACTCATTTCTTTGTGTTATCCGTTAATCCGTTCATTGTCAATTTACCGTTATTTGGAATTTTGCTTGTATTTTATTTAACTTTTTACAGTAATTTTGGGTATCTTATTAAATTTACTTACTTATGATTAGTATTTGAGTATTTTTATTACAGCTTATATCAAAAAAAGTAGAGAATAGTAATGACATTAATAATTCATTATTATAGAAAACACATATTTTATAATGTTCGAGTGTCAGTCAGTGGGACACTGTCCAAATGTAAATATGAGTGGTTATGGATTCCATTCGGGGAAATGATTATTTCATTGTTGTTATTATTATATAAATTACTTCCTCTTCCCCACTCCAAGAGTAAGACAAAGCGCGGCGTTTAATTCCGCTCCACTCCAATCCACTCTCTGTCTGTGCCTCATTGTATTTTAAGTTCAGGCGGAAAGTGGAGAACGGAGTGTCTTGACACCAGTTTATTTTTGGGTCTATTATATATAGAATATTTTTTTAATAATGAAAGATATAATCTTTCACATTCTTGTCTCAGTGGACACTGAAGTGGAGCACTTAGTGACGCGTCACTCCTTTCACGTAAATAAAATAAAAACATTATCTTAAGAACAATCTGATCTATTACATATAAAAAAGCCTTAACAGCGCCACAATGGCGCCTACCTTAAAAGGTATTACGAAATAATCAAAATTATAGCTTGATTTTCCTTATTGAAACCATCCGAAATTGGTTTGGTCACAAAAACGGGTTGTTCAACCTTACGTAAAAGGAGTTTAATGAGAGTGAAAGTTATCTTGTAAAAATTTAAAATAGCTATTGTTGTAGTCTTAAGTATTGTAATTTTAATTTGTTTTAGAATTGAGTTTCAAGCTTATTGCATACTAGCCCAAGTTAGTGAGAATGTCACTACATTCTTGAGACACTCCGTGTTCCGGTTTCGACCCAATTCGAGATATTGTTTGTAGTGACTGAGTTTCATAACATAATTCCTCCTGCCCCATTTCACCACCGGACTTCAAGGAAAACAGCTTCACGCCATCCGTACATGGTGGATATTCCTTATGTACGGACAAAGCAGTTTGAGTCAACATTCTTTATTCGCACAGCGAAACTATGAAACTCATTGCCGGCTACTGTTTTTCCTAAGTCATACAATTTGGAGGTTTTCAAATCAAGAGTCAATAGGTTCTTTCTAGGCAAACGTGTACCACCGAAGACCGCATTAATGCTTACCATCAGGCTTTGAGACGGTCAAACGTTAGCCTATCAATTATAATTAAAAAAAAACAGCTCTACGCCGCGATTTGTGTTACGAGAGTAAGGAAGTGATAATCTATATATAAATACGTGAAGCAAAAACTTTGGATACCTTCTTAAGAAAATTACGCGGACGGAGGAGCATGAAACTTCACACACTTATAGTTTATATAGAGGAGTGCACAATGCTAATGTTTTTTTGAATAGTGCATAAAAAGTTATAAAATTAACAAAATAGTGTTACACTACTATGGTTTGACATCCATGTGTATATAAAGTGACATATACGTCACTACGCAATGCGTTATTAACCCATTTAAGGGGACACCAGTAATTTTATATACAATCATTTCTCGAGTGCGGATCGAACCCGCAATCATCGCGATTTCAAGCAAATACTCTACCATTGCCCCATGAGGACCACAATAATTAGAATTATGCTACTAATTTTCTAATTTTCATGTTAAGATACGTCATTAAAACGCAATATTAGCTTTACCTGTATTCATCTATCAATGTATCTAAGAAAATCTTGCACCGGTGTTTTGACCCACTTTTTGCCTTTGCCAATTTGCTTGAAAATTTGTACACAAATTTGTACATATATAATCATATGATGAACTTCGAAAGTATGAATAAAGATTACTAGAAGAATAATTTAAGTTTGTGTTCCTTTGGCATATTAAATTAAAATTAGATGTCTTGCATATTGACATTCCATAAAAAAAGTACCTCACATAAGGGTAGTCAGAGGGAACCTAGTGTCAAAATACACCGTTCGCTTTCTGCTACATTTCGAGACATTTCGCGTATAAGTGGTGTAGTCCAACGTCACGTTTTGTCATGCTAGAGATTTAATATAATCTTTACTCCGAGTGGGATTCGAACCCACAATCAATCGAGTTTACTTACAGTCAGACGTCATACTGCGTTACAATGGTCTCTTCGGCGTAAAAATAATTATAATTTTTTTTTAGCTTCACGCTGTATCCTATATATAGCAGGGTAGGCATAGGGACGTGAGAACCTAGTGTTAAGACACTCCGTCCCCCACTTTCCGCCGAATTGAGGCATTGCATGCTGAGTGGCGGAACTCAAAGCCGCGCTTTGCCTTGTTACCAAACCCAGGAAATGAAAACACTTAACTTTTACATTTCCTGGAGTGAGAATCGAAGCCTCAACCTGTCGCGTTTACAGTCTCACGCTTGTGCCTCTGCGCCACGACAGACGTTACATTTATTATATTATTATATATTTTTATAAGGCACACTTATAAATATAACAATTTCCTTTAATTTAGAACTCTCAAGGTAGATAAATAAAAGTAAAAATGAAAGCACCTTTTCTAACTTTCCGCGTTTTGTAATAAATTTTACGGGAAATGAAAATGGCATAAAATATTGTGGTTAACTTGTACCACCGCAAGAACGTTAGTCGAACGTCAGCTTTCGCATCGTTGTAATAAATATACAAAAACTTTAATTTTTTAACAGTGAAATACATGAAAAGATATAAAAAAAATATATAAATTTATATTATATTGTTTTTGATACTTCAAATTGTTAATCAGACACTTAGGAAACGAAACACACTATAAGAAAATAAATAATAATTTGAATGCAACGTGACTTGAATCCGCGCCTTTTGGAGGCAAAAAAGTTATACCTATTCTCAAAAAAAAAATATATATATACATTTTTTTTTAAACTTCTTGCATTTCTTTCAAACGAGTATGTGTAGTGCGCAGAGAGGACTGCGTGTTACGCACAATTTTAAGCCACTAGTGATTCAATATGCTGAAGTTTGAGTCACAGTATTTAACGCCGCGCTTTGTTCCACCGGACTGGAGAAATAATTGAAATATAATCATTACCACAGAAGAATTCGAACTCCCGACCATTGGCAAACACTGTGTCACTGGGCCGCTATGACCTCATTATGTATATATTTTTTACCGCTATATCTGCGTGGGATATATCAATTATTGATTCTTATTGTTTGTGGAGAAAGCATAAGTATGCAAAATCAGTTAGTGTTTTACCTTTACGCATTTTATAGTATACTATAAATGGTATACTAAAAATAAGTACGAGTATACTAAAAATGCTATACCTAACCTAAAGATATGTCTTCATGTTTTATTTTCTAAATAAATATTCTGAATTAGGTTTAATTTTTAACTAAATTATATGTATGTATTTTATTCACAAAACGTCTGCAAATTCGTTTATGTAAGCTCTATGATATTAGCCATTTCCACAGTTTCATCATACGGGATGAGGCCATCGCAAGGGAATATTTTAAAAAAGGAGCTTCACTCTTTATACCGCATATCAGGGTAGTTAGACCGAAAATAGTGTCAAGACACTCCGTTCACCGCTTTCGCTCGAATAAAAGTCATTGCGTGTTAATTAGCGGAACTCAACGCCGTTCTTAGCTTTACCAGAACGGCGATTATTTTATTTTATTTTGGCAGAAGAAAATTGTATAAATATAATCATATCCCCAAGTGGGAATTGGACCCACAACCAATCGCGTTTATAGTGAACCATGAAATGACTAAGACATTACCGTAAGGTATTCGTTATAGAGATTATCAAAACTATCAAAAGGCTGACTCATGTCTAAAGAACCGACATATTTAGTAGGCACTAAGTATGCAAGCATTCCTACTTCATTTCACGGGGACATGACTTGTACATATAGCAATTGTAAGGTATATATAAAATAACCTAATATGAAGACACTCTGCTCTCCTCTTTGCCCTGGAATTTGAGAATGTGTTGATTGGCGAAACTTAACGCTGTGTTTCGATTCATAGTTCATAGTGGGGATATGAAAATAAATTAAATATAATTTTTTCCCCGAGTGTGAATAGATTTCACAACCATCACTGCGCCATGATGGCCTAAAGTTTGTTAAAGTCGTTTAAAATACAATGCTGTCTATGAGAGAACCATTGTGTAAAAATAATTCATTTATTTATAAGGTCTACCAACAGAATATACACATAATATGAAAGTTGACACAAATTATTAAAAGATGTTACATTGCACAGTGTTATTCCATTTACAGGCAGACACAACATGCTCGAACAATATACTTTATATTTACCTACCTACCTAACTTTACGCTTTACCCTAGCGGGGTAGTCAGAGAGAACGGAGCGCCAAACGCTATGGTCCCTGCATACCTCTTTCGCCTCGTCCACAGTCATTAACCTCTTCATGCATGCCCTCCGGGGGGTCCTCATGCTTTTTACGTGACCTTCCTCCAGTATCATTGATACTGTGTTCTCGTCAACCGAGGTCACCTCTCTTGCCGCTCATTAAGATTATTTTATTTTAACTAAAATTAGGTTAATTAAAAATTTATCATAAAAATATATTTTAGTGTAAACCAAATTTAACAAAAAAAAAATACAGGTTTTCTAACAGCGATTATTTTTTCAATAATATAAGGTTTTAAGAAAAAATGATACCTACTTCAAATAAAATACACGAAAAAGTATAATTATTATGAATAACTCACGTACTGCTTGTTAGATCTTAACTAAATTTAAATGGGATCACATCAGAAGCACTAGCTATTATACATTTTTTTTATGGATAAAGGATGGCAAACGAGCAGAAGGACCATCTGATGGTAAGTGGTTACCTTCGCCCATGAACATCTACAACACCAGAGACGTTGCCGACCGAGAGGATACAGATGGAAGGGCGGAGACAATGTAGTAGTTCGCTATCGGAACCACTACATTTTGGAGAAAGGGTGGTTGGTAAAGGGGAAAAATCTGGCTTACATGCCATCGAACCGGAACATATCATTAGAATATAAAAATCATTAAAACTGGTTCATCCTGTAAAACGTTACGCGGTAACATATATAAAAAAATGACGAATAACTTCCTCTTTTTTTTGAAATCGGTTAAAAATGGGGAATGGAGTGTATCATCACTTAGCTACTAAATATAGAAGTAATGTTAAGTTTTCAATATAATTAAACTATTTATTCAAGCACTTAAGATTTTATGCATAATTCTACCTCTATAAATTCCGTTCCGTTACATTACGTTATATGCAACTATGAATGGCTTAATTTTGATAGGGTTCTTTATGGTTAGTTGGCTACATTTAAATATTATAATTTATTTATTTGTTGAAAATTTGTGAATTTATTGTGTACAAATTTAATTATTATAATAAAAATAAAAAAAGAGAGATGTAACTATGTACTCTTAAATCTTTTCTTAAAAAATATATACATACATATACATAGCTTCACGCTGTATTGTATACGCATACAGCAGGGTTGGCAGACGGAACCCTAGCGTTAAGACACTCCGTTCCCCATTTTCCGCCGAATTGAGGCATTGCGTCCTGAGTGGCGGAACTCAACGCCGCGCTTTGCCTTGTTACCAAACCCAGGAAATGAAAAATTCCATTTCCTGGAGTGCGAATCGAACCCACAATCTGTCACGCTTACAGTCGCACGCTTGTGCCTCTGCGCCACGGCAGGCGTTAAAAAATAGCTTCTTAAATCTTCATTAAAGACAAAAGGTGAATGTACGGTTTTAGTATCAGACAATCCGGGTGCTATAGATATGCCTTACTGACGGATGATACTATGTGGCTCATTAGAAAAAAACCCGTTACTACTCACTAAAACCCAGCGGAAACCCTCTCCACCAAAATGAGGCAATAGGAACACATGCTTTTACGACGTCTCGGTGGAAGCCCAGGCTATTGCGGGCCATCTTCGCCTTGACGGTGCTTTGGGATCAATGTACCCAGTGCAAATAACTATTAACTTTATATTTATCAACTAATAACTTAAGGTGGCAACGTTTGCTTTGTATAATGTGTATTGTATGTTATTAAAAAAGTCACTGACAGACATTTATGATTAGCAGGCGTGAAGTTTAGTAACAGTTTATCAATTGATTAAGAATAATACATATTATTGTTAATTATTTTCATCCAGTTATCGCATTTTGTATTGTATTTTAAATATACTAAACAGTGTAAGAATCTTTCTAGATTTATACCTGGTCTCCATATATCTCTTAGCTTTACTTAGTAACAAGACACTGTTCTTTCAATTCCCGCCCGCTATCGAGACATTGTTTGTTTAATAACGTAGCTTAACGCCGCGTTCTCCATAATTAAATCAGGGATAAAAATAATCTTATACTTAATAAAACTTCTGAACGAGAATCGAATTCACAACCATCGCCTACATTTCGAAACCGTTCCACTGCACAATAATGGTCTCATTTTTCACTCTATACAATTATACTAATTACAAAGCATAATTATAAAATTACTTAAAGAATAAAACGTTTAACATTATTATTTGTCGTCTGATTGAATAGAAATTAACTAGGCCAATGTTGCATGAATAAGAAATTTCATATATAAAATCATGTAAAGTGGTGAAAGTCAATTTATTGTATGGTAGCTAAGAAAGTTTTGGATATATGGAGAATGATTATAATTAAATATATTTTATTATGATTATTATGTATGTGTGGCGTAATTGTATTGATTAAAAGCGCGCGGTACGGGTTCGAATTACAATATGAGAAAATATTTGTGTTTTTGCTTTTTCGTTAGATATAGTGCGGCGTTTAGTTTCGTTTTATACAAATAATATTTTTAAACGACAAGAAAATAGTGATCGATTTCTCGATCGATCGATCGTTTTCTGAATATTCAAAGTTTATTAAAGTATGGTAAATGAGGTCATTATCCATGGGGCAACGCACTGACTTGTATAGGAGGACTGATTGCAAACGCTATAATAATTGTAGGTTGGATTCTTTTTTTTAAGCTTCACGCTGTATCCCACATATAGCAGAATAGGCACGGGGAACCTGAGAACCTAGTGTTAAGACACTCCGGTCCCCACTTTCCGCCAAATTGACGCATTGCGTGCTGAGTGGCGGAACTCATCTCGTGCCTTGCCGTTTTACCAAGCCCCGTAAATGAAAATACTAAACTTTTACATTTTTTGGAATGGGATTCGAACCCATACAAACCCGCCGTGCTTACATTCTCACGCTACCTCTGCGACAGGTGTTTAATTCCTATTCGAGGAAAATATTTTTATATATTTTTTTTACTTTTCTAAAGCTTCACGCTGTATTCCGCATATATATTTAAATTATTTTAATTTCTTCAGAACTCCTTATTCAATAAAGACAAAGCACGACGAGTTCACACAATGAGTTCCACTACTTAACATACAGTATATCAATTTTCAGGACGAAAGAGAGTACAAACACTATAGTCTTTCTATTCTCTGTGCTATGCCAAAAAATCCGTGAAAGTTATTTTAAAGAAGCTACATTATATGTCATTTCATAAGTTATCAAACGAAAAGTAATAAATTTAAATATTAAAAGAGAGAAGTAAATTCATAGAAGATTATTATACCATACCATACTTTCAATCTCAGTATCGTTAATACTTTCACGATCGCGTTATATTAATAAAATGAACGTTTCCACATCCGATATAGTCGCGTGCGACGCTCGTTCAGAATCGATTATATAAATCGATTCAGATTTATGTAATTTGTTTCCATTATTTTAATGTAAATTAACAGTTTTATTGTGTTTCACTTTTTTTTGTATTGTATGCAGTTGTTTAGCCTTCGTTAACTGTGATTATTTTATTAATAATCGAGTTAGTATCGATTAATTTTTGACAATTGTATACTGCTTCTATATTATGCCATAAATAGTAAACGGAGGGGTGGAGAAAAAAATGGAAAAAATATATACATAATTTAATTATTACTGCTTAGTAGAAGCCAGTCGTGGCTCAGAGGTATAAGCCTGTGACTGTAAACGCGACAGATTGTGGGTTCGATTTCCACTCCAGGGAATGAAAATATTAAATATTTATAATAATTAATATTTAATGTTTTCATTTCTTTGCTTTGGTAACAATATAAATTCGGGGGAAAGTGGGGAACGAAATTCTTAAGAAAATGGAGTGTCTTAACACTAGATTCTTAGGTTCCCTCTACCTACCCTGCTATGTGCGGGATACTGCGTGTACATGCAGCGTGTTATCGCCATAAACGGTACACAGAGAGGTGGAGATAATGGTAAAAATATGAGTATGTTATAATTTAATCTTAGTTAATTGTTAATTTACATCTTTGAGTGCAGTTAAAGTTTACTCTCTATACTTGATAATTTTGTCCCTCTTTCTCTTAATTGAAGAATAACATTTTATTATCTGTTAAGTTAAAAAGTCAAAATTTTCCAGTTTATTGTATAAAAAACACATTTTCTCGCATGATAGGGTAGGCAAAGAGAACCTAGTGGCAAAACACTCTGTTATTGACTTTCCGCTTAAAATCGGATCATTGTATGTTGAATGACAAAACTAAACGCCGCATATTGTCTCACCTGAGAGAGGTAATAAAATAATTTTAATATAATAATTTTTCCGAGTGGGGAGTCCACGACCGTCATTTTTATAGTAAAGGTGCTCCACTGCACCATAATGACTATGATATTTTATAATTTTTGTAACTAATAATAAAACGGTTTCCTATTTCGATTAAGTATTAAAACTTTATACCATTATAAGTTAATTATGTTGAAAGTTTAATTACATTGGGTAAATATTTCCCTACTCCGTTAATATAAGGCGGAGTTTCACTTTTATTATACCGTGCATAATAAATAAATGATATATATTTTTACTCATAATCATAAATATATAAATTATTGAAATATTATATTTGAGATGAATATTTATTTTATTACAAATATGTTATGTTTTGCTCAATAAAATATATAATAACACATACATAGCTTCACGCTGTATCCCGCATATAGCAGGGTAGGCTGAGGGAAACTACTGTTAAGACACTCCATTCCCCACTTTCCGCCGAATTGAGGCATTGCGTGCTGAGTGGCGGAACTCAACGCCGCGCTTTGTACAGTAAATGAAAAATTCCATTTCCTAGAGTGGGCATCGAACCCAGAACCTGTCGCGTTTGCTGTCGCACGCTTATGCTGCGCCACGACAGGCGTCATAACGCTATATAAAGCATTTTTTATATTTTTTTAGCTTCACGCTGTATCCCGCACATATCAAAGAGGGAACAGAGAACCTAGTATTAAGACACCCTGTTCTCTTTTAACATTTCCGCTCCCTTTTGTATAATTATATTATATAATATTTAATCAAAAGGTGTACATATTTTTGAAAACAAAAATTAATTAATTCCCATTCAAGGAAAGTAAGTTCAAGTTGTATTATACAAAATATTACTTATTTGGAGTTGAACGTAAATATTTAATTTTATGTAGCGTATACAATGATATGTATTGTATTGTATAATAGTAAAGCCTGTCGTGGCACAGAGGCACAAGCGTGTGACTGTAAACGCGACAGGTTTTGGGTTCGATTCCCACTCTAGGAAATGGAATCTTTCATTTCCTGGGTTTCGGTAACAAGGCAAAGCGCGGCGTTGAGTTCCGCCACTCAACACGCAATGCCTCAATTTGGCGGAAAGTGAGGAACGGAATTGTTGTAAGAGAAGGGAGTGTCTTAACACTAGGTTCCCTCCGCCTACCCTGCTATATGTGGGATACAGCGTAAAGTAAAAAAAAAAGAAAAAAAAGGGAAAGAAAAAATTGGGTTCTAGTAAAAATATACTTAATTTTTTTACAAAGAAATCAGCCGTCTTTATTTAAAATGTACTAAAAAGCATAATTGTTACGAATAACTCAAAAACTACTCGTCAATTCTTAACAAAATTTAAATTCTGGTTCAATTTAAATCAGATACACTAGCTGTCATATAAAAAGAGAATCATTAAAACTGGTTCACTCAACAAAAAGTTATGTGGTAACACACATTAATAATATGTATATATAAATACGTGAAGCAAAAAATTTTGGATCCCTTTTTACGTAAATTACGCGGACGGAGGAGCGTGAAAGTTATAGTGTATATAGAGAAGGAGAGCATAATGTTAATATTTTTTTTAAATAATGCATAAAAAATAAATTAAATTAATAAAATAAATGTTACACACACTACCACTACCACCATGATTTGATATCCATGTTTTTATAAAGTGAGATATACGTCACTACGCAATACGTTATTAACGCATTTAGGGGGACACTAGTATAATTAAAAATGTATAATTGTTACGAATAACTCAAAAATTACTCATCGGAACTTAATAATATTTAAGTGAGACCGTATCAGAACTACTAGCTATCATATAAAAAAAATCATCAAAATTGGCTTAACTTTTCGTTCTCCTTTTGTTGAAGTCGGTTAAAAATAGCTAAACTCTATTGAAAGTCAAGCTTTTATTATATTAATATGAGCTATGTAGATCATCTTACGTAAGCGACCATTGTCCAAAGATGTGTAGAAATATATTGTGAATACATTAAATGAATAAAATAAATATCACTTACACTAATAAATGTTTGACATACAATTTTGTATAATGTGACATATTGATATGTTGTTAAGACAACCTATATTTTACACGATAATGAGGTGACAAGTAGAAATATAATTAAATTAACAAAAAAGGCTGACTTGATATAAAAAGTACTAAAAAGCATAATTGTTACGAATAGCCCAAAAATTTGTCTAAGCTTTTTTTTTTGTGACGCTGGGAAATGCTGTTTACACAGACCGTTGTACACAAATCAGGAAGATTGCCGTGCGGACGAACGGTACTGTGGGGCTCACCGGCTATTCCGATACTACCCACTAAAACCCAGCGGAAACCCTCTCCAACCCCATGAAACGCCGCAGGATCGCTCGCGCATGCTACTACGAGACCTCGGTGGACGGCCTACTGCTGGCCACCAAATTAGTCTAACCTAACCTAACCTCATCTGAAGCACTAGCACTATCATTAAAAGAGTACACCCCCAAAATGGGTAATAACCCAATAATAAAAACAAAGTTTTAACAAAAAAGAAAGACGATTTCAAATGAAGTGCGCTAAAAAGTATAATTATTACTAAAAGTATAATTACAAATAACTCAAAAATTACTCATCACTAACCACTCAACTTAACCAAATTTAAGTGGAATCATATCAAAATTACTAGCTAGTACTTGCATATAAAAAAAAATCAAATTTTGTATAAAAAAAAATGATTAAAATTGGCTTAAATTTTGGTTCTCTTTTTGTTGAAGTCGGTTAAAAATAGCTAAACTCCATTAAAAGTCAAGAGATTATTTTATTATAAGAGCTATGCAGATCATCTTACGTAAGCGACCATTGACCAAAGATGTGCATCCACCGTGAAGTGGTTATTCATATTACGTCCCTTAATATGTAAATGAAAGTAAAAGTACCTAGTTAGTTTATATTATTTTATTTGATTATGGTAAAATTAGAAAGTGTGTATATAGAGATTGTTTTTAAAAGAAACCAGTTTTACGTTGTATCCCTAAGCAGGGTAGGCAGAGAGAACATAGAGTTAAGACACTCCAGCTCCGCCAGACGCCTGTCAAGGCGCAGAGGCACATGCGTGCGATTGTAAACGCGACAGGTTGTGGGTTAGATTCCCACTCTAGGAAATGAAATATTTTCATTTTCTGGGTTTGGTAACAAGGCAAACCGCGGCGTTGAGTTCCGCCACTCAGTACGCAATGCCTCAATCTGGCGGAAAGTGGGGAACGGAATTGTTGAAAGAGAACCGAGTGTCTTAACACTAGGTTCTCAGGTTCACTCCGTTTTCTTTCAACAATTCCGTTCCCCATTTTTCGCCGCATTGAGGAATTGCGTGCTGAGTGGTGGAATTCAACTCAATACTTAGCTTTAATGAAATAATTACATACATACATACATAGCTTCAAACTATATCCCGCATATAGCAGGGTAGGCAGAGGAAACCTAGTGTTAAGGCACTCCGTTCCCAACTTTCCACCGAATTGAGGCAATGCGTGCTGAGTGGTGGAACTCAACGCCGCACTTTGCCTTGTTACCAAACCCAGGAAATGAAAAGATTAACATTTCCTGGAGTGGGAATCGAACCCACAACCTGTCGCGTTTACAGTCGCACGCTTGTGCCTCTGCGCAGCGACAGGCGTTCAATAATTAAACAATTTCAAATAAACTTTAACAGATAAAATTACTTTCATCATTATATTAATGATTACGTCCTATTCGAGGTACTTTTACAGTCACAGTGAACGCTCGACAGTTTCAAAATGCACTGCAATAAACAAGTATAAGTGACTGTTTCATTAGGAAACGTATTTATTACTTTGAAACGTTTATTTATATAGTATTTTGTAATTTTATTACAAATATTATTTTCACTTTAAATCGCAATGCGAATGGTGAAAGGATTGTGGGTTCGAATCTTATTTGAGGTTGATATTAATCTTAATAATTTATATATTTCTTTCTTTTTGTTAGATAGTGCCTCGGTTTTATTCGACTGGGACGTAACATTTCTAAATATTCGCACAGCAAAGTAGATAAAAAGACCCTAGTGTCAGAACACTCCTTTCGCCACTTTGCGCCCGGATACGAGACATTACGAGTTATATGGCCAAACTCTATGACGCACTTTGTCTTACTTAAATAAAAGAAATAAAAATAATTAAATTTTTAAAGTGGGTATCGAACCCATAACCGATCGCGTTGACAATCAAATTAAGATTTCTACTCTGTATTATTTATAATTCAAATTATTAAACATACCAATATGTTCTCTTTGCTTATCCTCCATAATGCATTCACCATATTTAGAAAAAAAATTAAAAAAAGAAAAACAAAATCGATTGTTTATTGTAACACAGACAAGAAACGAATGTTTTAATTTAATACGTTCGAAACACAATAAGGCCATAACAACTTTTTATTTTTTTTATTAAATTATTTTTCATACAAACAGTGTTACCATATACAGTGAATTATAATTGGTTTAAAAAAGACTAAATGTTACCCGCGGCTTTGCTCGTGGTCAATGGCAGTCCATACAACGTACGTATATGCGTTAATTTGAAGTACTTGAAGTAGATAGATTTTCAAAATATTTTGACAAACAATCACGTATCCAAATTTTTTTTAATAAAAAGTATCCTATATACTATTTAATATCTCTAAGAATATGTATATAAAGTTTCATGATAATCGATTTAGTAGTTTTGGCGTGAAAACGTAACACACAAACATACAATCATATTTATAATATTAGTAGGGATTTATAGAGAAGTAGGGCAAGGAGAGTACGTACGTACTTCAGTAGTTTTAAATAAGCTATTCAGAGAATTATTAGTGAAAGAATTTTCATTTTTGAAGCTTCTCTGCCTTTTTAGCTTCACGCTGTATCCCGCATATAGCAGGTTAGGCAGAAGGAACCCGAGAACCTAGTGTTAAGACACTCCGTTCTCTTTTAACAATTCCGTTCCCCATTTCCGCCAGATTGAGGCATCGCAATGCCACGGCGTTGAGTTTCGCCTCTCAGCACGCATGCTGAGAGGCGAAACTCAACGCCGTGCTTTGCCTTGTCATCAAGCCCAGAAAATGAAAATACTTCATTTCCTAGAATGGGAATCGAACCCACAACCTGTCGCGTTTACAATCGCACGTTTGTGCCTCTGCGCCACGACAGGCGTCTGGCGGAGACGGAGTGTTTTAACTCTATGTTCTCTCTGTCTACCCTGCTTAGCGATACAATGTAAAACTGCTTTCTTTTAAAAATAATCTCTACATTCCCACTTTACGTCAAATTGAGGCATTGTGTGCTAAGTGGCGGAACTCAGCGAGGGAATCAAAATACTTAATACTATTATAAATATGTAATATTTTCATTTCCTGTTTCATTTTTATTCTCTTTACAATTATACATACTCGTATTGTGTAATAAATTTGTTACAAAACATAATATGAACATAATTAAAACTTTAATTTTTATTTATTTATTTAAATAATATTATGTATCTAGGTAGAGGCTATCGTGGCGCAGTCAGACAACGTCTGACTGTAAACGCGATTGGTAGTCGATTCTTACTCAGGGGAATAATTATTCCCCTATAATATTTTTTTTAACTTCACGCTGTATCCCGCATATAGCGGGGTAGGCAGAGGGAACCAGAGAATCGTGTTAAGACACTCCAATCTCTTTCAACATTTCCATTCCCCACTTTCCGCCAAATTGAGGCATTGCGTGTTGAGTGGCGGAACTCAACGCCGCGCTTTGCCTTGTTACCAAACCCAAGAAATGAAAATACTAAATTTTACATTTCCTGGAGTGGGAATCGGACCCACAACCTGTCCCCGTATAGTCTAGTTATTATTTTTAAGTTATATTTATTTCTTCACTCTGGTAACACAAATCACGGTGTTAAGTTCCGCCACATCCTGGTATACTGGAGAAAACATAAAGCTGCTATGTTTTAATTATTTTTTGTCTTTACGCTGTATCCCGTTCATAGCAGGGTTGGCAGAGGGAATCTGAGAACATAGTGTTAAGACATTCCGTTTCCCACTTTCCGCCTAATAGAGACATTGGGTGCTGAGTGGGGGAACTCAACGCCGCGCTTTGCCCTGTTACCAGAGCGCGGAAATGAAAATATTGAATATTAACTATTGTTGAAGGAGAACGGAGTGTCTTAACACTAGGTGCTCGGGTTCTTTCTGTCTACCGCGCTATATGCGGGATACAGTGTGAAGCTAAAAATAACTATTATAAATATTTAATATTTTCACATTCTGGAGTGGGAATCGAACCCCCAACCTGTCGCGTTTACAGTCGTTTTTAATTAATTTAACTGGTAATTATAATAATATGTGGTTAGAAGCGGTTTGTTGGAACTATTACAGGTGGTATCCGCAAACCAATAGATCTTGCAATATATTACATAAGATAAACAACAGGAGACTAGAAACCTAACAAGTTTTTAGTTAATGCTTGTAAGTATACTTAAAAAAATCACACGCATTGTTTACTTAGATGGCTTCTTTGAAAGGGTTAATATGTGGAAGAAGCATAATTAAAATTATGATTATTACGAATAACCCAAAAACTAACGTCACATCTTAATTAAACTTAAAAGGGATCTTATTAGAAGCAGTAGCTATCACATCAAAATTGGTTTACATGAAACAAAAATCTTGAACTCCTTTTTACGAAAATTACGTGGACAGAGGTGCATGAAATTTGGCACACTTATAATTTGTATAGAGAAGGAGTGCAGAATCCCAACATTTTCTTCAAATAATGCATAAAAAACATATTAAAATAAATGTAACAAAAATAAAGTGACATATACATTGCTAAAGACAACGCGTTGCTAACGCGTCAACGGGGGCACCAGTATAAATAAGAAAAAAAAATGTCGATTTGATTATCTTCATTTTTTTAAGTCAGTTAATAATAGTGTATTAGTATCGCGTTACGTGTTTATATGAAAACAGTCAAGTAGGTATTTAAAATTCTAAAATATGTACATGTTTTGACAATCCATATTAAAACAGCGTTACTTGTGTAAAAAATTACATCTGCACTTTACCAATTTTACAATATGGTACAAAGATTTTAAAATAATTTAATTATTTAAAAAGAGATACGACAATTTTTGCATTAATTATATTGGTTTCTATGACCGAAATATAATTTTGAAAAGTAGTACAAATTGTGCGTCGTGTATATAAAAATACGTTATTTAATTGATAACCAAATATAATTTCTTAGTTACGATGACATACTTAGGTGTTCATTGAAAATATAGCGGGATTTGAACGGAGGGCCCTTCACGTACATATAGCTTAGTTCTTTAGATAACTGAGGTAATTATCCCGGAAGTCGAGAGCGGGTTCACGTAATGTTTTAATTTTCTTATATTCATATCTATTATGTTTATAATCCTAAGTATGTCAAAAGCATTTATCATTATTATTAAAAGAAAATATTGATAGAGGAACAAGGTTTTAAAAATCATAATAAATTGATTTAGATATATTTTGTTTATACTATAATTGCACAATGAAATTTATTTAGGTAAATCATTAATAATAAATACAATATATTATTTAAAAGTCAAACACTGTTCCACTGCGCATTGATGACCTTATTTTAACCAACACAAAGTTAAATAAGAACATTTCCCACAAAAAAAAATCTTAAAACTCATCCTTTCAAATTAGAACTGTAAACAAAAAACGAAACCACGAAGAAGATTGATTATTTCTATATACCACTTCATGAACACCGAAGCTAGTCGTTAGGGACGCACAAAAACAGTAATTATTGAGAAAAACTTACCTTTTCTATTAATGACACTCCATTTTCCCAATATATTTACAAAGTCAACAACACAAACTTATAACTTATTGAAAAATAATCGTTTTTTCAAAGAAAATAACGTTATTTGTCGCGCAAAAAACGTATTTCATACAATTTATGTAAGTAACTTAAAGTGCGGCTTGCACGGTCTCATGTTAGAACGTAAATGAACAGTCCAAGTAGTGTTGTACAATCGCGAACGAAATTAAATAAGAAATATACGAGAAGCACTATTAGATGGGGCATAGTCAATGCAACTATTGTACCTTAGAGAAAGTCATTTGACCACTCATTCATTACGATTTGAAAGTGCAAGTTCAAATAACGTTAGTACATTTGATGGTTTTGTTGTTTTAATCAGCTAATGATTTGGTTATTTTAGACTTGTTTATTATTACTAGTGTCCCCGTTGACGCGTTAAAAACGCGTTGTCTTGTATATGCCACTTTATATAAACATGGATATCAAATGTTAGTCTATGTAACATTTATTTTGTTAATTTAATATATTTATTATGCATTATTTAAAAAAAAAATATCATTCTGCACTTCCTTTCTATATAAACTATAAGGTTGCCAAACTTCGTGCTCCTCCGTCCGAGTAATTTTCATAAAAAGGGGTCCAAAGTTTTAGCTTCACATATTTATATATACATTATATATTTTTAATATGAAGTTCTTTTTGTTATAACAAAAAAAAATATTTTTTTTAGCTTCACGTTATATCCCGTACATAGCAGCGTAGGAAGTAACCTGAGAACCTAGTGTTAAGACACTCCGTTCTCTATTTAAATTTATAATTTATTAAAAACATTGAATCACGTTAAAATTCTGCAACCTTTACCTAAAATAAATATAAATAGTTACAAATACATAAATATAAAAAGTTGATGAGTAAAGAGTTTATGCTTGGATAGTGTTACGTTTAATATAATATGTAGATATTTTTTTCTTGTACGAAGTACCAAACAACAAGGCAAGGTAACAAGGCAAATGCGCGGCGTTGAGTTCCGCCACTCAGCACGCAATGCCTCAATTCGGCGGAAAGTGAGGAACGGAGTGTCTTAACACTAGCTTTCCCTCTCTCTACCCTGCTATATGCGGGATACAGCGTGAAGCTATGTATGTATGTATAATTAAATAACGGTTACGTCACTAGGAACTTCATTTTATATAAATTATTGTTTTCAAATAACTTATATTTAAAATAATATTTAATAATAAGAAAATAAAATATGTTTCTTAAAAATTATAATTAAAAAATAAATTTCTATTATTACTTCTATATATTGTAAGTGGATTATTCTATTTATTTTATTGTAATAAATAATACTTTTTTTGCGAATCATATATTAAATTAAAAATTAATTACTTTACTTACTTACTTATTTAACTTCACGCTTTATCCCTAGCGGGGTAGTCAGAGAGAACGGAGCGCCAAACGCTACGGTCCCTGCATACCTCTTTCGCCTCATCCACAGTCATTAACCTCTTCATGCATGCCCTCCGGGGGTCCTCATGCTTTTTACGTGACCTTCCTAATTTCTTTAAATATCTAAAAACAGAAATATGCTTAATAATATTAATATAGAGCTATATGCACGGAAGGGTGGAAGTGCTCAATCTGCGTAATAACGGGGAAACCCGCTCATTTTTTTTTTCACTCTCGCGATGGTGAAACCGGTGCACACCTCTCGACACCCTTAGCTGACCACACCGATGTTGCGCCCGAGGCACTACGCCGCTTTGTGGGGGCCCATCTAGTGGGAGGCGAGTCACCGTACGCTAACCTTTCAATTTGAGACTGTTGAAAAGGCGGACGTCCGGTAGTCTCAATCAATAGCCCAGTACTTAGTCCATCCAAACTTTATTCCATAGCCTCATTTTAGTTTTCTATATGTTCTATAGCTCCTACGCATTGACCGGTGACCATCTTTGAGCAATTGCCTATGGTTACTCACAGATGGATCCCGGTCAATGCGTCAGATTAAAAAATATTGTTGTCTCAAAGGGGCCTCTACGTGTTGGACCTGTGTCCCCACGCAAGCCTTCCATAGGACCGGGTTCCTTTGAACCCGAGAACCTGTAACTAGATACATAATAATAATAATATAATTAGGTTTCACAAATGAAATATATAAAAGAAATACCATAGAGCTTATTAAACAGAAAATTTATATTTGAAGGAATCAAAACTACTTACTCAGACTTAACTATAACAGCACATTTTATAATTAATACAAACAATTAAATACAAATAAAAACTAGAAAACAAGTTGCATTGAACATAATTGCTTGGGAAAATCAAATAGCGACAATTTCTTATGTCAAAAGTTATATAAATAGCGGAAAAAAAGCAAAGAAAAGAGTAGATAATTCCTAATTATAAACACGCTTCTAAATGTAAACACGTTCGTTATGGGTTCGATCTTTAAGGAGGAAGGTCATTAAAACTATTTTTGCCTCTTCGCTCTGGTGAGACGAAGCGCTGCGTTGTGTTCCGCCACTCAATAAGCAATGTCTTAAATTCGGTGAACAGAGAATGGTGTCTTGGCATTAGGTTCTCTCTAATTACGAAACTAACGCGGGAAAAAGCATGAAGCTATAGAATAATATAACTATAATATTATTTTCAAAATTTTAGTATTTTATTTTTATCTTTATATATTTATTCTGAGGTCCGTCATGGCGCAGTGGGACAAGCATGTGACTGTAACGCGACAGGTTTTGGATTCGATTCTCACTCCAGAAAGTGAGGCACAGCGCAGCGTTGAGTTCCGCTACTCACAAAGCGTCAATGCGGCGGAAAGTAGGGAACGGAGTGTCTTAACACTAGGTTCTTTGGTTCCCTCTGCCTACCCTGCTATATGCGGGATACAGCGTGAAGCTAAAAAAAATGAATATTTAATATTTTCATTTCCTCGCTCTGCTAAAGAGGCAAAGCGTGGAATTGTGTTCCACCACTCAGCACGGAATGCCTCATTTCGACGGAATGTGGCTAAAATTTTAAGAGAACGGAGTATCCTAACACTAGGTTCTTAGGTTGCTTCTGCCTATCCCGCTATGTGCGGGATACAGTGTGAAGCTGAATAAAATCAATTTTATTTTGTAGGCAGAATAGTGCAGTAGACACGTCCCAGAGTACAGTTTGTTGCATCTAAAGCTTTAGTTATTTGGGGCAAAAAGAAAGAAAATATTTTTAACAGTATTTTTAATAGATGTCATCGTGTTACAGTGGTACAATGTTGTTTGACTGTAAAAGTGATGGTTGTGAATTCAAGCCCTCCTTATAGAAAGTATAATAATATATTAATATTATTTTAAG
>JAKGSA010000901.1:147177-180441 GCA_033558755.1 Philaethria dido
TATATATATATATATATTTGCATACAATGTTTCTGAGACAAAGAAAATTTAGAATTTAGTGTAATAGTCTATAGGATTTTTTTTGCAATGATGATGTATAGTATGTCTAGTGCCTGTCGTGGCGCAGAGGCACAAGTGTGCGACTGTAAACGCGACAGGTTGTGGGTTCGATTCCCTCTCCAGGAAATGTTTTTTTTTTTTTTATTTCTTGAGTTTGGTAACAAGGCAAAGCGCGGCGTTAAGTTCCATCACTCAATACGCAATGCCTCAATTTGGCGGAAAGTGGGGAACGGAATCGTTGAAAGAGAATGGAGTGCCTTAGCACTAGATTATCTGGTTCCCTCTGCCTACCCTGCTATATGCGGGATACAGCGTGAAGTTAAAAATTTATTTTAAATTTATTTTAATAACGGAGTGTCTTGACACTAGGTTCTCGTTTTCGACTGTGAAGCTACAAAATATTATTAACAATGAATTGAATCCAACTTCCATCATAATTATGAAAGATTAAGATTATGATATACATTAAAAATTAAAATTATAAATAATTAATATATTTAAAAGATGTGAATTAATTTTAACAAATTGTATAGATGAAACAATGATGTTATGAACTTTCTTATAAATATTAAATCATTTTTATTTAACTTCACGCATCGACCGCATTTACATAACCAGGCTTTGCTTAACAGAACCCAGTGTTTAGGCACTATGGTATCCGTTTATTGTTTATTTTAGTATCGTTAGTAAGACAAAGCGCGGCGTTGAGATCCGCCACTAATTACGCAATGTCTTGGATGCGGAAGGAAAAACAGCTAACAGAGTGTTGTGACACTATTTTCTCACTGACTACCCTGCTATGCGGGATGCTGAAGTACCTTATTTTTGTTGCTTGGTTACTGTAGTTTATAATTACGGGTAGACTATGTCATAGAGGGTAAGTTTTATTCGAGAGTTAAGATATATTCGAGTACCAAAATATCGCATATATTTAACTTTAATTGAGAATAAACTCTTTAGCAATCCATGGATTTAGTGTGCGGGTACCGGGCCCATCACGTTGCAGATGTGTGAATTGCGAAAACTAAAGACGTCAAAAAAAATTATTATTATTATTAAACATAAACAATACCCCAATTGGTGATTGAACCTACAAACATTTAAACATTTAAACACTTCTTATCTTTAATTTCATTGTTGAAAGTGCCACATATATTTGTATATCGATAATTAAAGTTTTAACAAAAGAGAAAACCAACTTCAATGGGCTAAAAACTAAAATTATTACGAATAACTCAAAAATAAATCGTTAACTAAATTTAAATGGGTCCACATCGGAAGCACTAGCTATCCTATTCAAAAAAGTAATCAAAATAGGTTCGGCCAGTAAAAAAATATGCACTTAAAAACAGTTGCATTGATAACCTCTTTTGAAGTTGGCATAATTTTTTTTATTGTTAACGGATGGCAAACGAGCAGAAGGACCTGATGGTAGGTGGTTACCTTCACCCATAGACATCTACAACACCAGAAGTGTTGCAAATGCGTTGCCGACCAAGTGTTCAGCTAGGAGGGAGAGGAAATAATGTAGTGGCTGCGGCAGTCTGCCATCGAACCACCACATTCTGGAGAAAGGATGGGTGGAACCTAACCTAACCTGACTTCACGTTTTATCCCTAGCGGGGTAGTCAGAGAGCACTGAGCGCCAAACGCTACGGATACGGATGGGTGGGAATAGGAAAAATCTGGCTAACTTGTCATCGAACCAGAACACATCATTAGATATTTGGCGGTTCGTCTTTGACATGATAGTGGTCCCGATCGATCACCAAACTACTGGGTTACCTGCCTCTTACGGGGCGCTATCCAGTGGAAGACGGGAATTGTATTCTAACCCCGTCCCCTCGCAGAGAAATCATACATACACGTTAATACATTAAAAAATAATAATAATAAATAAATAATAACCTTTTTTGCAGTCGGTTAAATAATATAAAAGATGAAAAAGGCTTATCATGTAGGAAATAATCTGGTTTGCTACGCATCGGAATGCACTTTGCATAGTTATGGCTTTATTACACAACGGTAAAATTAGTGTGAACAATGATATTCTACGCTAAATCTAGTTAGATAAGAATTTCGGTTACGAAATCTAACAATGCTTACGCAAATTAAGGAAGTTGTGAATGTGGTATTTCTTATATATATTATTATCGTTTAATCTATTTTTAGTGACATACTTTTTGTTTTTGAGTTATTAATTTAATTAAATAATGATTTTTTTATTATATATACAGCAGGTTGTGGGTTCGATTCCCACTCCAGGAAATGTAAAATTTAGTATTTTCATTTCCTGGGTTTGGTAACAAGGCAAAGCGCGGCGTTGAGAACCGCCACTCAACACGCAATGCCTCAATTTGGCGGAAAGTAGGGAATGGAAATGTTGAATGGAGTGTCTTAACACTAGGTTGTCTGGTTCCCTCTGCCTACCCCGCTATATGCGGGATACAGCGTGAAGATAAAAAAAAATATATATATTTTTTATTTATATTTCTTTTTTTTGGGGAAAGTTTTTGATACATCGTTAAAGAAAAATATATGGAGCTAAGGTGAGCGGCAAGAGAGGTAGGGGGAGACCTCGGTTGACCTTCGAGAACACATTATCAATGATACTGGAGGAAGGACCCCCCGGAGGACATGCATGTAGAGGTTAATGACTGTGGACGAGGCGAAAGAGGTATACAGAGACCGTAGCGTCTGGCGCTCCGTTCTCTCTGACTACCCCGCTAGGGATGAAATGTTGAATTAATTTTGTTGTTTGTGCATTATATGCCATAATATTTTTTTAAATTATATTTTATATTATATTTATTTACTTATTCAATAAAACTATTTTTTTTTTATGTTTTTCTTCACTTACTTTGGTCCGTACCTTTTGTTAGCATTTTTCTGCATTTATAATCATTTCTTCTATTATTTAACAAGGTCTAGGACTGAAGTATCATTCATAATCCATAGATATGTAATTATTAAGAGAAGCATATACTCGTATATAAAGTTAAGTCATATCGATCTGATTATTTTTTCGATATTACTCACAATATTTGTATATGGTTTGTATTGTTTTGTAGGTAACTGTAAAATTACAGTCAAATTTATATTACAATTGGATACTCATCTTAACGGAGTGTCTTAACACTAGATTCTCAGGTGTCCTCCGCTTACCCTGCTATATGCGGGATACAGCGCGAAGCTAAAAAAGAAATAAAAAATCTTAACGCCCTCATAGTACTGTCAACATTTTTCAAGTTTTTGATTGAGCACAATATATATGGGTTCGAATCCCATTTACAGAGACGCTTATGTTCATAATGTTAATATTCTTCCAAAGTGCAGTTTTGGATATCACTTAACAAAACACGTTTTTAAGTGTGTTGAAAGTGTTTAAACTAGATACACTTTACCTACATATGTACCTATACTTCAAAGAAACCCATATAAGTTGTACGCAACATATTCACATTATTACATCATAATACCTAAAATTATAATAGAAAAAAAATTAAAAGTTACTTAATAGAAGAAATAACATTGTTTAAAGAACATAATAAACACGAGCGTGCTGGCACTAAATGTAAATTGTTCTCAGAATGAACTCATTGTTTCTGTTTATGTACGGCGGTAAAAGTAAACTCGGATTGAGATTGTCGTCCATCCGAAAGATTTTAATATTTGTATTAGTATCGCATAATTAAATTTATTATTTAATGTTTTTTCCTTACAGTTTTATGTTGTTGTTGAAAGAGAACGGAGTGTCTTAACACTAAGTTCTCAGGTTCCCTCTGCCTACCCTGCTATATGCAGGATACAGCGTGAAGCTAAAATAATTTAAAAAATGTTAATTACCCTAAATGCGTGTCGAACATACAATCTATCGTATTTGCAGTTAGGCGTTATTCCGCTGCGCTACGATATACTCAGTGTTTGTTTTAAATATTATACTTATTTGAAATGAAAAAGAAAACTATATTAAATAATAAATTCTACATCTTACATAAATTTCTACTTAATAATTATTATTTTCCTATAGGAATATATATTTTTCTATAATAGTCTTTGGTTCTTGTATTTTTTAAACTGATCAACATAACATAAATTTAATATTATTTGAAATAAATTGCATTTATAATAATTAATTTTCAAATGTGTATATTAAACATATTAGTATATTTACTATATAAAGTATAGCAATAGAACATTAAAGAACTAAATAACTATTAAAAAAATATCTTTATAGTATCATACAGCTAGTCATCCCAAGGATAACCATTCCCATGGCGAATGTTTCATCTCAAATCTTAATTTGAATATCGTGTTTTGAGGACGTGTTTGTATGAATTCTCCTATATAATTAAAGGTTTTATAGCATTCCACTTCTATGATTGTATGCCCTTATATGTTCTAGAAATGTAGAGTATATATTTAATCGCCTGATTAAATTCGTACAAGGCGTGAATATACTGATAAGTCGATTTCCATGTATTTTTTAAAAATAATAATGTATTACTAAATAAATTAATAATAATTGGTAATATGGATTACCAAATAAATAATTATTTGGTAAATAAATGATTAACTCAGTAAAGTCATTTAAATTCAATATTTTTAGGTAAAAAAGTATATTTTTAATACAATAACAACAGAATCCTTTAGAAATAGAAGGACATATAAAATTTAAATTAAAAATACTTGATGTCGGATGGGGATATACAAGATACGCAGAGGCATAAGTGTAAGACTGTAAATGCGGCAGGTTCTGGGTTCGATTCCTACTCCAGTAAATGAAAATATTAAATTTAATTTAATTTTCATTTCGTCGCTCTAGTAAAAAGACAAAGTGCAACGTTGAGTTCTGCCACTCAAAACGTAATACCTCAATTCGGCGGAAAGTGGGGAACGGAAATGTTAAAAGAGAACGGAGTGTCTTAACACTAGGTTCTCAAGCAGTTTCCCTCTACTCTGCTATGTGCGGGATACGATGTGAAACTAAAAGAAAATAAATACATACATAGCTTCACGCTGTATTCCGCATATAGCAGGGTAGGCAGAAGGAACTCAGTGTTGAGACACTCCGTTCCCAACTTTCCGTCGAATTGAGGCATTACGTGCTGAGTGGCGGAACTCAACGCCTCGCTTCGCCTTGTGACCAAACCTCCAGGAAATGGCATTTCTCATTTCCTGGAGTGGGAATCGAACCCACAACCTGTCACGTTTACAGTCGCACGCTTGTGCCTCTGCGTCACGATAGGCGTTAAAAGAAAATATTTGTCCTAAAATATATACAATTTCGATTTATCACCAACATATATATCTGTTGTGAGCGTCAATATGACGCTCACAACAGATATATAAATATTTTATTTATTAAAAAAGTTTAAATATGCTTATCATACTTCATTAATGCATACGGTGTTAATCTAAGCCATGCTGGTATGGGGGAACCGTTTTATAAAAACAGTTAGCTAATGAAAACGATTAATTACTTCTCACAGTCTCTGCATAAGCAGCTATGTGGGCATTTAACTGTATGCCAATCGTTTAATGTCCTATAAGGTACAGATTGAAATAAGGTTAGAAACTTCGTTGGCCTGTCGTGGCGCAGAGGCACAAGCGTGCGACTGTAAACACGACAGGGTTGTGGGCTCGATTCCTACTCCAGGAAATGTTAGTGTTTTCATTTCCTGGATTTGGTTACAAGGCAAATCGCGGCGGTGAGTTCGCCACTCAACACGCAATGCCTTAATTTGGCGGAAAGTGGGGAACGGAATTGTTGTAAGAGAACAGAGTGTCTTAATACTAGGTTTTCAGGTTCCCACTGCCTACCCTGTTATATGTGGGATACAGCGTGAAGTTAAAAAAAACTTCTTTGGCTAGTTTTTTATTGAAAAAACATGAAATAATTTTGACTCTAGAGGCCATGCGTGGCGCAGAGGTATAAGTGTGCGATTGTAACCGCAACAGGTAGTGGGTTCGCTGCCCTCTCCAAGCAATGAAAATATTAAATATTTATTATAGTAAATATTTAGTATTTTCATTTCCTTGCTCTGGTTCCAAGGCGAAGCGGGTTTCAGCGAAGTTGGGTTCCACCACTCAGCACATGAATATTAGTTTGTTTGTCATGTTTTCACGTCAAAACTACTTAACTGTTTATCATGAAACTTTGTACACATTTTCCTAGTAGTATTATAAAGGACATAAAATATTTTATAATAAAAAAAATAGAAAATATAGCAACTTCAAAGCTTTCAAATTAACGCATATATACTATAGTATGTATATTGTATGGGCTGTTATTGACCACACGAGCGAAGTCGCGCGTAACAGCTAGTATAATATAAATCATTGAAACACGAATACCGTTGGAAATAACAATAATATATTTTTTTAAAGATTTTTTTTTCAACGTCACGCTGTATCCCGCATGTAGCGGGGTACGCAGAGGGAACCAGAGAACCTAGTGTTAAGACATTCCATTCTCTTTCAACAATTCCGTTCCCCACTTTTCGCCGAATTGAGGCATTGCGTGTTGAGTGGCGGAACTCAACGCTGCGCTTTTGCCTTGATACCAAAGCCAAGAAATGAAAATACTAAATTTTACATTTCCTGGAGTGGGACCCGAACTCACAACCTGTCGCGTTTACAGTCGCACGCATGTGCACGCACGACAGGCGGACAGGCTTTTTTAAAGATAATAACAATAATTATTTTTTTTACTCAGTACTGATTTTTTAAAAAAATATATATTTCATTATAGTTATCTAGGATAGTTCAATAATTATGTTTATGACATTAAAAGAATATTACCATCGCAATTATTACTAATACTAAAAAAATAGAAATAATCATCTAAATAGTGTCTCGTAATTATAATATGATTTTAGAAAGTGCACCTTATTAGTTAAAGGTTAAGAGTTATTCTTATTTAAGTAATTTTACGCTTCAGTTGTCGGATTAACGAAATGTGTTTCTTTTGAACGTGCAAAATTAGTTTAGTAAGAGTTTATGCCATCGAAGATTCAACTTTATATAACTTTAGGTCATTAACCGTTAATTTGCTGATTGACCTATTTGAATTTGACGCCTGTCGTGACGCAGAGGCTCAAGCGTGCGATTGTAAACGCGACAGGTTGTGGGTTCGATTCCCAATTAGTGACCAAAGTAAATATTAAATAGTAATTATCATAAATAATTCATATTTTATTATTAAATAAAAATAAAAATATTAAATAAAATATCTTTAATATTTTATTTAATATTTTTATTTCCTAGAGTGGAAATCGCACCAACAACCTGTCGAGTTTACAGTGGCTCGCCTCTGTGCCAAGACTAGACTTGGAACTCTTTAACACAGAAACAAGTGAACGTAATTAGATGAACTTTGCAGTACAATATAGGTTATACATATAAATAAAACATAGGTTACAATTTATTAAAAAAATAGATATTTTAGCTATTATATAATATAACGATGAGTATTTAGATTCAAATAATTGTGAGAATTTTTTAACTGATTGTGTTAGTAAGTATTTAAAAAGTTGTGTAAATGCGTTCAATTATAAATTTATTGATTTTATAATAATTTAAACTCTAACAAAAAATAGACAATAGACTTCAAATAAATTGTATCAAAAATACAATTATTACGGATAACTCAAAAACTACTCGTCCGATTTTAACTAAATTAATTTTAAAAAATTGAACAAGACCATATTAGAAGCTCTATACTATATACATATAAAAAAAATTAAAATTGGTTGACTCAGTGAAAGTTATATAAAAATATACAGCCTTCCAGGAGGTTCCCAATTCAATGAAAAAAAAAAGATTTTTTGAAAGGATTTGTACCTGCACCTATAACAGTACTGTTAAAGTTATTGTTATTTCTAATTAAAAAAACATAAATTTGTCATCTAAATTATTATACAATAAGTTATATTGCATCTACATCTAGAAACTAAATCTGAGCTATTATCAATAAATATAATTTTAATTTCGGTCACAATACGAGTATTATAATGAAAAAGGAAATCAGAAGAGTAACAAGGCAGAAATATCGGTTGAATTTGTCAGCTTTTATGACCCGCGACTGATTCTGAGTGCTATCGCGCGGCTCATTTCTTGCTATAATTATTTTTATAATATGTTGGAATGTGATCATTTTGCTCAAAATTTGATTGCTATTAATAAATTAATTTTAATGCTTTCGCAATTTTTAAGCGTCTAATTTTGATGAATCTTTTATTATATGATAACTAATTCTTCTGATGTGGCCTCTAAATTACACTTATTTAAGATCCGATGAATAGTTTTTGAGTTATTCACAATGATGATATTTTTAGTGATTTTTTTAATTGAAATCCTAATCATTACACATTGTACATTGGAAAGTTAATCTGTGGCCAACGGTTACTTAAAGTTTGAAAAATTGAATTTTCTAATATATATTTTCGAAAACTATTTAATTGTAAACGCGATTAGTTGTGGATTCGATACCCACTCGGGAAAATGATGATATTTTAATTTATTTTATATCTTCGCTCTGGTAAGACAAAACGCGGCGTTGAGTTCTGCCATTTAACACGGAATGTCTCGAATTCGATTTGGGTTGTTGTGTTTCTTATGCTACTTAATTAGGCTTATAACTACATCTTAAAAAGATTTATTAACTCTCTGTATACAAAATAGTATAATTTAAACGTTTACTTTTGAACCTATTGTAGATTTATTCGAAATTTCCTTTTATTCTTATCGTTACAGCACAAATTTATAGTTTGACAAATGTATTAGTTACAGCTGAGACGTGTCTTACCGTTAATATTGACATTAAATAAACAGATAGTGGAGAATTTGGTAGTATTTTGCTAAGCCCTGTCATTCTCGTTATAAAAATAAGAGTAAATGCAATAATAAACGTATTCAGTCATTGTTGTTAGCAAAATGTCGCTATTTTATTTTACAACGAACGAACGAACGGACGAACAAAAAAAAGAATATACTTTTAAAGTGTTACTCACACACTTAAAGTAAACGAAAAACATATTTAGAAAACGTATAAAAATTTGAACGCAGTGGGACTTGAACCTGCGCCTCTTGGAAACCGTCTAAGTGCTCTGACCGCTAAGTCATGCGTTCTATATCCGGTTGTGTCGAAATTCTTATACGCTTGTCAAAACTTATTGATGTTGTTAGCATTTCTGTAGAGAGATTATTACAAATTTCTGCTACCCAAAGATTATTTCTAAGAAAAATCATTTGGCAAGAGAGAATGAAAATATTATTAAATATTTTCAAATTTTTATACGTTTTCTAAGTAAGAATATACTTATACTAATCCAATTTTGTCATAAAGAATAGAAGAAATAGCTAATTGGTAATTTAACGTTACGTTTTGTTTAACTAGACCGGGGAAAGTATTTATGAAGGGTTCGAATAGCATTAATACCTGTAGTCACTGCCTTAAAGTAGTCATTTAGTTAGAAAATGTATGTCATAAATAAAATAGTTAAGCCATAACTGGTAAAAAACATAACAATGCCATTTAACAAACTGACTAAAATAAAACTCTCGATAGAATTAACGGTTTTGACACATGACTTTTCCCAAGAGCTGACGATTAATCGATATAATTGGAGGTAATAGCTTGAACCGGAAAAAAACTGCACGCACTGTGTGAGCATTCGAAATTGAGAAATTCGTGAGTTGATACAATATAATGGGATATCGTGCCGTGGCGCATTTGGGAAGTAGAGAGTGTTCACGCGATAGTTATAGGTTCGATTTTTTGATGTGAAACAGCTATTGGCGCGAGTATAAACCGGATAGTGGACGTGGCGACGCTTGCCGAGGCGACGGGTCGCCACGCTATACTACGATCTAAATCTAAAAGCTTCACACTTTATCCTGCATAGCAGACAGAGCGAAACCTCGTATCAAGACACACTGGCCTTCTTTCACACGAATCAAAGACATGTTGAATGGCGGAACTCAACGCCGTGCTTTATTTTATAAGATAAGGCTGGTAAGATACAAGAACAGAGAAAGGGAAATATACTAGTAGGGACCGATACAAAACTCGTTTTATAATATGCCATTATTCTCTTTCCGCTTGAAATCGTACCATTGTGTGTTGATTGGCTTGGCGGAACTCAACGCCGCGCTTCGTTACTATAGCAACGAAATAATAATGTACTAAGTTATCTCTACCTTATTTTGCCATTTAGGTAAGGCGTAAAGATACAAAAAATAATGCGTTATTTGTTCCGGCTATTAGATGTACTAGAGTTATACTATTTCAAAACGTTATATGAATTTGTAACGCCGTGGTAGTTAAAGTTGCAAAAATGAACACTATACATAAAGTTTTAGTACAGCTATTAATTGTTGCAGGCAATATGTAATGTTAGATGAAGGGTACGTAATACTTGCTTAATGGTTGTATTGTAGAATAATTGTGTATGTTAGTATATGAGAAGAGGCCAATTTTAAAAGTGAACTTCTTTCGCACAAGAGTGCGACTGTAAACGCGACAGGTTGTGGGTTCGGTTCCCACTCCAGGAAATGTAAAATTTAGTATTTTCATTTCTTGGGTTTGGTAACAAGGCAAAGCGTGGCGTTGAGTTCCGCCACTCAACACGCAATGCCTCAATTTGGCGGAAAGTGGGGAACGGAAATATTGAAAGAGAATGGAGTGTCTTAACACTAGGTTCTTTGGTTCCCTCTGCCTACCCCTCTATATGCGGGATACAGCACGAAGTTAAAAAAAAATTCTTTAGTGGCGATGTGTGCTTTTTGTAATAAAAAATGTTAAAAAATATTAAACTCACATCAGGTCACGTGATCTAATCGAAAATTCGTAAGACGAAATTGTCATATTTGTCTATGATAGCGCAATAAATGAATATTGTATTTTATCTCATAAATGATAGTATTTATATACTGATAATTAAAGCAATTCATGCAAAATTATTCCCTAACAATTCCCATGATCACAATGTTAATATTCAAGTTTTCACTTCTGCCGACATTCCTGGAGCGTAACCCGTCGATTTTTTTTAAATCTATTTGTAATCATTATTATGTTAGCTTCATGAAACATGTGCACAAGTATGAAAAAAAAACATCTACTAATAAGTAATAATTTTTTTCATAGGCGCGGTGATAGAACCTAATACTGCGTTTTGTTCACTTTGTCTTCTTGTTTATATTATATATAGCCTGTTTATATATTTATTAAACATAAATATTGAATAAGGCTTTATATATATATTTTTTTAATTTTTTCAATATTTTATTTTATTGCTTATCCTTAGACCTACACAGATTTTCTTGTTTTATTCAAGTATAATCTTTTTAATTTTTATTTAGAAAGTTGCTCTCAGTCAGTGACATAAAAAATAATAAAATAAAACACCATCATGGCGTACTTAGGACGTGTCCGATTGATTGTAGATTTAAATCAGTTCAGTCCTTTTATTATGGCATTTCGAACGTGCCAGAGATGGATTCAAATCAGTCTTAGAAAAAAAGTTTCTTTTACGTGTAGTTGTATCCCACGACTTTGTTTGCGTGTAAAACAAAACCTAAAATGGAAACGTGGATAAGAAACAGTCTTCCCATAATGGTAGGTATTTCTAGAAATTCTCTGTTATTGCTCCCCTAAACTCCCTAAGGAATCTATTTACCAAATTTCAGCTTTCTATATAATAGTTTGGCCAATAGTTTCGGATGTACGTTGTAACTTAGTAGTGCAAGCGTTTAATATTAGCTTTACCTCGCGACTTTCTTTGCGTGGACTATAAAAACTAAAATTATGTTTCCTCCCGTTAACGTAAGAATTATGGGAAATCTCGACATGGGAAATATGGGAAATCTGGAAATAGGGCTCCTCTACACTCCCCAAAAAAGCTACATGCCAAATCAATCAATCAATAATTAATAAATCAATAATTAATTAATTTATTTACAGAGGTCATCGTGGCGTCCGGCTGTAAATGCTATTGATTGTGGGTTCGATTCTTGCGCAGGGAAATGATAATGTTTAAATTATTTTCATTTGTCCGCTATAGTAAGACAAAACGCGGCGTTGAGTTCCGTCACTTGACATGCAATGTGAAATCGTGTCGAATTCGTATGGAAAACGGTGACCGCAGTGTCTTTACACTAGGATTGTCTTCTCTCTGACTGCACTTTTTTGTGGAATAAAGCGTAAAAGTATTTTTTTTTAATTATTTTTTTTAAACGTTCACTAATAAAATAATATTTCTTGCAATTCTAATGCTAAAGCATTAGAATCTAAGATCTGAGAAATGCCTTAAAAAAGCCGTTTTATAGAATGAGATGAATCTTACCTAAATAGTCTACCAGTTTATACTGTACTTTCATCCAGACCCTTTTTAGTATTTATTACATCATGTTTTACTATATATGTAAGTCGCGTAAGTCTATGTGATTTAAATGCCGGAAGCTCCCTCCTCTACCAGTAAGGTATGAAATTAAAATAAAATGTGGTTTGCTGGGAAAATTATAAGACGTTGGGTTAGTTTTTTAACAACGAAGTGCAAGGAATGTAAAATATTTATTACCCTACGTCAAAAAGGAATGAGGTTTTCAATTCGACAGTGTTTTTGTGACTTAACTTTTTACTAGGTGAACCAATACTGATAATAATAGTAATACTTTATTGCTATACCAATTAGATGGATGTTTTTTATATGATTGCTAGCACTTTTAGTGTGGTCCTATTTAAATTTAGTTAAGATGTGACGAGTGGTTTTTGAGTCATTCGTAATAATTTAACGTTTTAACGCATTTTATTTGAAGTCAGTTTTCTTGTCTTTTATTCTTAATTTTTCAAAATATTTTATCTTTAAATTAATATTTGTATAATTTTTTTTAGCATCACGCTCACTGTTTCTTACCTTCCGCCCGAATCGAGATATTGCTTACTTAGTAAAAAGTCAACGACGCGCATCGTTTTACCAGAACGGAGATTTCTCCGTTTTACCAGAACGGAGATTTCTCTTCTTTCATTTGAAAACAGTTTTAATTTAATAAGTTTCCCACTGGAAATAGAATCCAAAACCAATTATGTATACAGTCAGACACTGTTCTACTGTACCATGATGGTGATATTTTCTTAAAAATGTTAATTATTAAAAATTTTAATTTTAGAATCAAATTTAGAAAAATAAAAGCTACTATTTGTACTTAAGAAACATTGCTATGTGCGTTTTGCATAATAACACCGGAACAATTTATTTAAGTTAAAACGATTGGTTGTGAGTTCGATTACCACTCGAGGGAATATTTAACTTATTTTCATTTTTCCGCTATGGTAAGACAAAACGTGGCGTTTAGTTCCGCCACTCAGCACGTAATTTTTCTAATATGGGTGAAAAGTGGAAATGAAGTGAACAAAAAGTTCTCTCTGATTGCCATGCAGAATAAAACATGAGGCTAAAAAAAATACATTATTGTATATATCCTATCCTTGTATATACCTGTTCATAGTTCATAGTTCATACCTGTTTTCTTTGAATAAAATTTGTTTAGTATATTTTTTTTCATTGTTGAATGATCTTCCATGTAGTTTTTTGCCTACATTGCATGTCGAAAGAGCAAGAAGACAAAAAAGGTTTTAAGAATTTTTTTTACAGCTTCACGTTAACTCTTGCTTAGCTTAAGCAGAGAGAACCTATTATTAAAACACTCTTTTGTTCAGTTTCCAACGAAAATCGATATAATCTATATTGAGTGACTTAACGTCACGCACCAGTGCGGGGTAAAAATAATTTTAATCAATTAAGATTTTAATGAAAAATGCACTAAAAAGTAACATTATTACGAATAACTCAAAGACTACTCATCATATTTAATTTAAATGGGATCATATCAAAAGTAATAGCTATCATATAAATAAATCATAAAAATTGGTCCATCAAGTAAAAAATAATACAGTAACACAAATTAAAAAGAACATTAGAATAGGAACCTCCTTTTTTAAAATTGGTTAAGCATAATTAATGACAAATGAAAGATACATGTATACGAGTATAATGATGATAGATGATTCTAAAAAGCCTGTTGTGGCGCAGAGGCACAAGTGTGCGACTGTAAAGCGCATAAGGTTGTGGGTTCGATTCCCACTCCAGGAAATGAAGTATTTTCATTTTCTGGGTTTGGTAACAAGGCCAAGCGCGGCGTTGAGTTCCGTCACTCAACACGCAATGCCTCAATCTGGCGGAAAGTGGGGAACGGATTTGTTAAAAGAGAACGGAGTGTGTCTACCCTGCTATATGCGGGATACAGCGTGAAGTTAAAAAAAATGATTTTAGAATCCACTATACAAGTATTTGTAGAGATGTACCATGGTCCATGATTCGTGTTTTTTATGTGATTGACAGTTCCCAATTGACTCGGCGTAAGGAAATGACTTGCTTCAAAAAAGCATTGTAATGTTTACATAATGTAATCATGATGATAAAAAGCCGGGAGAAAAATATTTTTTTACTAGGTAATGGTGAATTTTGTGTGTGAAAGTGAGAGTTTGGTTTTGATGTTTTTGGGTTTCGTTATTAGAGAGTTATTATGCTATTTTTATGAAGACGTATGTGTAATATTTATTGTTGTACACATTTTTCTTTGTTTTTTAGGATTGTCAAAGAACATATGGCGATATTTAAGAGGACCAAAATTATTATAACCAAACATATTATAAAATATATATATATATATATATATAAAATTTTGCGTACTTAGTGAGCGTCAGAAAACGTACAATCGAAAATACTAGCCGTAGAAAGATGAAGTTTGTATGAAGTTAGTATATAAGTTCCTTGAGGAATACAGACGAGCATAGATTTCTCGAAATTCCAGTAGAAAGGAAAAAAAATGATATTTTGCATATTGTAGTCCAGCCTAACATGATTATAGGTACTATTAATATGATTATAAATGATGTAGGGGGAACTAAAGGAATTCGCTATACATTATAACTATTTTTTTTGTGAGGTTCACGCTGAATCCCGCATATAGCAGGATAGGCAGAGAGAACCTGAGAACCTAGTGTTAAGACACTCCGTTCCCCACTTTCCGCCGAATTGAAGCATTGCGTGCCAAATGGCGGAACTCAACGCTGCGCTTTGCCTTATTACCAAACTCAAGAAATGAAATTACTATTTTTTTATATTTCTTGGAATGAGAATAGAACCCACAACCTGTCGCGTTTACAGTCGCACGCTTGTGCCTCTGCGCCGCGACAGGCGCATAACTATATTTTGATATATGATGAAACGTATATAAAATTGGAAATAGTATTAGATATTGGGTAAAGTATTCGGTTAATATGATACGCTTTCAATGACCTTTGAATCTACACGCACTTTAGCACGTTTTATTGCTTAAACTATTTTTGTGACTAGTTATTTTAGCAATTGCTATTTTATTTGTATAGCCTTGATATTTTTGAGAACAAAATGTACCGGAAATCTTATATCTATATATAAATACGTGAAGCAAAAACTTTGGATCCCTTTTTATGAAAATTACGCGGACGGAGGAGCATGAAACTTGGCACACTTATAGTTTATATAGAGAAGGAGTGCAGAATGCTAATATTTTTTAAAATTACGTATAAAAAGTATATTAAATTAATAAAATAAATAACACACACACTACCATGGTTTGACATCCATGTTTATTCAAAGTGACATATACATTACTAAAGACAACGCGTTTTTACGCGTCAACGTTGATACTAGTTCTAATAATTTCTTATTTTAAAAACTGTTAAAAAAGCAGATTCATACTTTAACTCGGATAGAAAAGTAGTCAGAGAAAACCTAGTGTCAAGACACTCCGTTCGCCGATTTCCATCAGAATTTGAGACATTTGCGTGTGAAGTGACGGAACTCAACGTCGCGCTTTGTGTTACAAGAGAACGAGAACTTCAAGGTCTTAAAGAACTCCTAATACATCGTAAGCTATATACATACACATTACATATGTGTAACCAATACTCAAATACAAAAAACGTCAGGTCATGCGTCAGTCAGGTCATTGAACTTATCAAAAATGTAATAAAAAAAAAGAAATTTAAACAAAGTTCAAAAAGTATATATTATGTGTGAACGGAGTGTTTTAACACTGGGTTCCCTCTGCCTACCCTGCTATATGCGGGATACAGCGTAAAGCTATGTTAAGTAAATTCGTAACTAACTAGACTGAGAAAGATATGCGTCAATTCTCATCGTAAGTCATAAGTACATATATAAAAGAAAGTAAACGCGATTTCATCAATCTAGACACGCGGACGCGTGTCCAGGCAAGTTCTATTTGAGATGCAGCAGCCTAGTATGATATTACACGAAACGTTTAGTGATATTTTGAATATATCTATAAAAAACAGTAAGAAGTACAAATGGGTGCTAAGTTCTGTAGATAATTTTGAAATTTATTAATGTTAGTACATGCATTAAAGCTTAGAATTTGATTTGGATAGCTTTGATTTTCCTAGATCTTTAGAAAATATGAAATTACAAAACAAAAACTATAATTTTATTAGACCATTCATTAAATGTAAAATACATGTAAATTACTACAAATATTCTTTATTGCCCATAAACATTATAAGTTAATAAATAACCATAGCATATTAACCTATTTTTCATAAAGATTTTCTATGTTTCATTACTATTATAATTTATATATGAAAACTAGCAAAGGCAAACCCTTTTTTTTTCTCCGTGGGGAAACCCAGTTGCGGGTAACCGCACGCTGGGAAGTGTGCTTAGGCTTTAATTTATTTTTTTACTTATAAATGTCGCGAATGTATTCATAGTTGAAAACATAATAAGTATTAATTCTTTTAATGATAATTCTATAATTTAGGGTTAATTTGATTTTGTTTAAATATTCTTGCTTAAAAAAATATATATATTTTAAGTACCCATGTAAAGGCGCAGTTGACAATCTGTATGAAGATCTGTTGTTAATATTGAACTTGGCTGCCTTTTTTACATCTATGTTTTTAATGGGATACATTTTATAGCAGTTATTAATGTTAATCTCAAAAGAATATGGCGATTGAAAGAGAAATTCAATTTACAATTCAACTGTTATTGTACGTGATTGATACTTTGTAAGAGATCTATGTGCATATAAATATATCGCGTGTTAGATTTATTTTATATTTGAAAGAAACATTTTTTACCGACTGCAAAAAAGGAGGAAGTTGTGTTTTTTTCTGTGTTACTTTATAAATTTTTACTTAGTGAACCAATTTTGATGATTCTCTTTTTATATGATAGCTAGTACGTCTGGTCCACATCAGATTTCAGTCCATTTAAATTTAGTTAAGGTCTGACGTGTAGATTTTAGGTTATGTAGTGAAGTTTGGTGTTCTACTTCAACTTCACGCTGTATCCCGCATGTAGCGGGGTAGGCAGAGGGGACAAGAGAACCTAGTGTTAAGACACTCCATTCTCTTACAACAATTCCGTTCCCCACTTTCCGCCGAATTCAGGCATTGCGTGCTGAGTGGCGGAACTCAACGCCGCGTTTTTGCCTTGTTACCAAATCCAGGAAATGAAAGTACTAACATTTCATGAAGTGGGAATCGAACCCACAACCTGTCGCGTTTACAGCCGCACGCTTGTGCCTCTGCGCCACGACAGGCGTTAATTATATACTTCTTATGACATATAAGTTAACGTTAAAAGGGTAGCATTAAATTTTGTTAGCTTATAAAAAATATCTAGATTTAAATATATATTTGCTGCGTATACGGATTAAACTTTTATATAGACGTAAATAATGAATAACTTAACATGAACAACATGAATAACTTGACGTGAATAACTTAACATGTGAAAATGATTGTCTAATTTGGTGGTTATTATGGCTGAAATTGGTGATTGAGTAAAACTCAAGTTAAATATTATAACCTACTTCAGAATATAAATTTTTCAAAAAATATATTTATTAGAGATCAGTCGTGGGGTAGAGACAAAAGCGTGCGAATGTAAACGTGACAGGGTATGAGTTCGATTGCTACTTCAGAAAATGAAATTATTAAATATTTATTATAATTAATGTCTTATATTTTCAGTTTCTCGCTCTGGCAAGACGCGATTGAGTTCCGCTACTCAGCACACAATGCCTCAATTCGGCAGAAAGAGGGAAACGGAAATCTTAATAGAACTGAGTGTCTTAACACTAGGTTCTCAGGTTCTCTCTGCTTACCCTGCTATGTGCGGGATACAGCGTGAAGTTTTTTAAATTTGCAGTATTTTCTTAAGCTATATGCCTCTAATTCAATAATAACATTACCCCATTCTATTATCATACTTACGAATCAAATTTCAAATAGAATCCATAAATTATACTTAATTCAGCTTAACTTATACTTTTGATCATAAAAGTATTTAGTTACGCGCAACTAAGAAGCATTCGCTTTCTACGATCGTGTTACAATCTTCCTGTATTGGGAAGTGTCTGTAAAGAAATACCTTTACACTTGAAAGAAGGTTAGAAAATAACATCTAAAGAAAAAACAAATAGTAAAACGTTCATAATACGTTGTAATATAGTATTCTATGTAATAAGTTACGCGAAACAGTTAATATATGAAATTCATCACCTAAGCCTTTGATTATACGTCCAATAGATGATAATACTTTTGACCTATTACTTAATTATTACATAAAGATTACCTTTAGCTTACTACTTTTTTTTTTATGCACAAGCGTGCGACTATAAACGCGACAGGTTGTGAGTTCGATTTCCACTACAGGAAATGTTTCATTTCCTGGGTTTGATAACTAGGCTAAGTGCGATGTTGAGTTCCGCCACTCAGCACGCAATACCTCAACTTGGCGAAAAATGGGAACCGAGTATCTTAACATTAGGTGCTCAGGTTCCCTCTGCCTAACCTGCTATATGCGGGATACAGCGTGAAGCTAAAAAAAATGCATAATATTTTGTACCACATAGTCATAAGTTTTCCTTTATCCCATTATACACGTCATAATGGCATCTATTTCGACAGATTTGTTAACTTCAAGTATCTCTATATTTCATACTAACGTTACAATTATTTTATTAAAAAAACGTATCGCGAGGCATAAATTAGACGCATGATTGACGTTACTCACTTTTTACACACTCTTTTGCATATCTTCCATAATTGATTTGTACGCATCTTTTGTTTAATGACTTAAAGATAGCTTAATTGTATAGTAGATGGTAGAAAATAATTTAATGTGACATCTACGTTTCTAATACATGTTTATTGGAAATTTATGTTCTCGTTTTAATAACAGATATTTGAATAATGTTATGTAGTGCCTGTGTAGTGTAACGCCTGTCGTGGCGCAGAGGCACAAGCGTACGACTGTAAACGCGACAGGTTGTGGGTTCGATTGCCACTCCAGGAAATTTTGAAAAATGAAATTTTTCATTTCCTGAGTTTGGTAACTTGGTTGAGTTCCGCCACTCAGCATGCAATGCCTCAATTGCGGAAAGTGGGGAACGGAGTGTCTTAACACTAGGTTCCCTCTGCCTACCCTGCTATATGCGGGATACAGCGTGAAGCTATGTATGTAGAGATGAATCAACATAATGGTTCAGATTGGATAAATTAATACTATGAGGCAGCTTCACGCTTTATCCGACCTAGCAGGGTAGTCAGAAAAGAACCTATTGTCAAGATCACCACTTTAGGTCGAAATTCGAGTTATTGCATGTTAAATTATTACTAATAACATTTATTTTGACACGGTAAAAATCAGACTTCAAACAAGTAGCTTACGACAAAATGAGGTGAAAATAGAGTATCAGAACCATTAGGATAATTGTAAGGTTTATTGTTTTTTTTTATTTCATATCTTAATGTAAAATATTACATTACATTTAGTATATTGATATTGGAGAACGGGATGTCTAACCACAAAATTCACTTTTGACTACCTTGTACTATGGGATAAAACACATGAATCTAAAAAAATATAATATATTATTCAGAGGCAGGAGGCACAAGCGTGCTACTGTAAACGCGATAGGTTGTGGGTGCGATTCCCACTCCAGGAAGTGGAATTTTTCATTTCCTGGATTTGGTAACAAGGCGAAGCGCGGCTTTGAGTTCCGCCACTCAGCACGCAATGCCTCAATTCGGCGGAAAGTTGGGAACAGAGTGTCTTAACACGCTGTAAGGTAAGCAGAGGGAACCTAGTTAGTCGCGTTTACAGTAGCACTCTTTTGCGTCTGCGCCACAACATGCGTTATAGAATAGTATACAACAAGTATCAATGTTTATCGTTTTTTACCTAGCCTTGAAAATTATTTATAGCGTAAAATATAACTTATAATCACGCATTATTTCATTAAATGAATAATACGTGGTTTTTTAAATTAAATTCCCACACCCTGTCATTACTCCACATGTATTGTTTTTACTACCATTTTTCTCTAAGAAATATAAATACTTACTAAAGACAGTCACGTAAATACACAGAATTATCTGTGATAATAGGCAAGCGCAAAAAATAATTTGATTTAGTCACGTTAAAGCAAATTAAGTTGTTTTTGAAATCATTCATCAATTATGCAGATTGTATGATATCGTTAATACATGATGCAAATGAGAATCTTATCTGAGATTAGAATGAATAGATTGTTAGCTTGATAAATTTGTAATTAATTAGAGGTTGTTACATACATACATGTCAATTAATTTTTTTTTAGTTTCACGCTGTATCCCGCAAATAGCAGGGTAGGCAGAGGGAACCTGAGAACAAAGTGTTAAGACACTCCGTTCTCTTAAGGTTTCCGTTCCCCACTTCTCACAGAATTGAGGCTGAGTAGCAGAACTCAACATCGCGCTTTGCTTTGTTACCAGAGCGACGAATGAAAATATTAAATATAAATTTATTTAAATATTTTGTATTTTCATTCTTTGGAAATCGAACCCATAACCTGTTGTATTTACAGTCGCACGTGTATGCCTCTGCGCCACGACTGATATCTTCATATCTATTAAATACTTATAAATTATTCTATTTTAGTTAAAAATAGCAAAACAGCTTCCCGCTTGAACGGATATGTTGAAAGAGAACGGAGTGTCTTAACATTACGTTCTCTGGTTCCCTCTGTCTACCCCGCTATATGCGGGATACAGCGTGAAGTTAAAAAAAAAAGCTTCCCGCTTTATCCCGCATAGAAAAGGAGTCAGAGTGAACCTAGTGTAAAGACATTACGTTCGCCGCTTTCCGTTTGAATTCAAGACTTTACGTGTAGCGGAACGTAACGCTGTGCTTTGACATACCAGAGTGGTGAAATGAAAATAATTTAATTTTAATCATTTCCCTGAGTGGGTATCGAATCCATAGCCAATCGCATTTACACTCAGACGTTGTGTCACTGCGCCGTATGATGTCTATTTAGACTAAGTAACAAATATAATAAATCCAAAAGCAATAATAAAAGGTACAGACTATGAATTCGTAGTGGTTGAAGAAAATGAATAAATAAACATATATAAATATTTTTCATAAAAATACTTTTAATACTTTACAGTTTCTCTACTTATTCAGCATAAAAAGAAATGAATTAACTTGTAACATAAAAAACGTGACCACCTTAGCGCAGTGGGATAGTGATTGACCCTAAAGGCGATGTTTATGAGTTCGATGCCCACTTGAGAGAAGATTTCATTTGATTGATTTTAATAATTAAACTATTTTTTTTTCATTGGTCTGAGAAGACAATAGTGCGGGGTCGTGAAACTCACACGACTTAATACATAATGTTTCAAATTCAGGCGGAAAGGAGAGAACGGAGTGTTTGGTTTGGTTCTCTGACTACAATGCATTGCGAAAAAAGGTGTGAAGCTGCGTGTGAGTAAGTATAACAGGGAATATAGACACATTATGAATGAAAGGTTTACGTTGTACGTAGTTGCCATAATTAGATGCTACTGCTTATTAATGGAAAGTAAATTTTTGTTAGATGGATTTCGTTTTCTAAATAGATAGGGTAATTTTGTTTATTTGGTAACGCAAAAAAATAAAAAGTCTACATTAATAAAAAAATATTAAGATTTTAACAAAAAACGAAACCGGCTTTTAATAAAATGCACAAAAAAGTAAAATTATTACGAATAACTCAAAAACTACACGTTAAATTTTAACTTAGTTTAAATGGGATTACATCAGAAGCACTAGCTATCATATAAAAAAAGAATCATCAAAATTGGTTAACCCAGTAAAAAGTTATGCGACAACCTCCTGTTTTTAGAATTCGGTTAAAAAAATAAAAGATAAATTTAATATATTAACCATTATTTTAATAAATATATTATATTCACGGTTCAAGTAGCATACCAAGATTAATATTTAACGCCATAGTGACCCACTTTAAAATAGCGTTTAAAGGAAATCAGAAAAATAAGTAATAACATAAATGACTCACAAATTGCAAAACTTACCTCAGTCGGTAAACGTGTTAGCATTAGCCAGCAAACGAGCAATAATCTGGAAAAAAAGTATATCGAATATTAAGGCTCATTTTTGTTTTTGATAACCGCCTTATAAAACTGGAGCAATAGAAATGCTGCCTCTGCCTCTACCTCCAAAAATGAATAAAACATTAAGAATCATGAACTGGAATTGTAACGGACTATTAAAACATCAAAAAGAGTTGCAAGTAGTGCTAGACACTGAAAATATTGATTTGTGTCTGATATCAGAAACACATTTTACTAAGCAATCACATATCGAATTTAAAGGCTACAAGATGTACCACGCACTGCATCCAGATAATACAACGAGAGGTGGTAGTGCTATTATAATAAAAGAAAATCTTCACCATTACGAGAAAAGTAAATATGAGCAGAAAAATATACAGGCTGTAACTGTTACAGTTAAAACAATGCAGTATCCTATATCAATTACAGCAGTATACTTTCCGCCGAAACAACCTTTTAACACAGAAAAATATGTGAATCTCTTCAAGAGTTATGGCAACAGATTCATCATAGGTGGGGATTTTAATGCTAAGCATACTTATTGGGGTTCTAGGCTTATCAACCTCAAAGGCAAAGAACTTCTACAAGCACTGAAAGACACTAAGAGCAATATTGCATCTACAGGAAAGCCAACATATTGGCCCACAGATCCAAATAAAATACCAGATGTATTAGACTTCTTTATTCACAAAAACATATCGGCGTACTATATGGACGTTCAAGATATGTGTGATATGAATTCAGATCATTCGCCTATAATGTTAATAATTAAAGAAAATATAATAACTAAAGAGAACATTGTAAGATTAACCAATAATAAAATAGATTGGGATACTTTTAGAAGTGACCTTAATTTAAATATCCCACTAAAATGTCGAGAACAATTGGATATAGAAGTAGAGAAATTTATTACTCATATTCAACAATCAGCTTGGTGTAATACACCGAAACCGAGTATAACATCAAAGGGAACTATATACCCAAAAGAAATCATAGATTTTTTACATAGAAAGAGACAACAAAGAAAGAAATGGCACCAAACGCGGCAACCAGCAGACAAAAGATTATTAAACAATCAAACTAAAAAATTACAGCGACAAATAAAAAAATTCAATGACACCAACATGAAAAATTATCTCAGGAAGTTAACCAGTGATCGTAGAATACATTACTCTCTTTGGAAAGCTACAAAATATATGAATAGAACATTACGCATCCCGCCTATCAGGGAAGAAAACGGAAAATGGACTATCAATAATCAACAAAAAGCGAAAAAATTTGCACAACTTTGGAAAATGTCTTTAAAAATAATGAATGCCAAGAAGACTTATTTCCAAAAAATGAATATCTACAAGAAGAAACACAAATAATACTTGTTACACCAAAAGAGGCAGTTAAAGAAATTAAATTTAACATAAACTCAAAAAAATGTTTAGGATATAACCGCGTAACACACCACCACATAACAGGTGAAATACTGCACAAACTGCCGTACAGTCCTATAGTGAAACTAACGATATTGAAAAATGTTGCATTCAGGATGAAGTATGTACCTGACTTGTGGAAGGTAGCCGAAATCATTATAATAGAGAAGCAAGGAAAACGTCTTAATGAAGTAAAATCATACCAAATCCATGGAGTCTCGTGTTGCCAATAATATCAAATAATATCAAACTATTATTAAAAGAATGCTAGCCATATCGGAAGATAAAAATCTTTGACTGATTACCGGGTAAAATCAGTTCAGGATCAGAGAAAAACATTCCACATTAAAATCAACTACGTATATTAAACAAATTGATGAAGATCTAGAAGAGGAAGAAAGTTTGTACCCACAATATTTCTGTATTTGTTTAACTTCACTGCTTTGTATCCCGCATATAATGGGGTAGGCAAGGAGGGAACCAGAGGCATCTAGTGTTAAGACGCACTCCATTCTCTTTCAACATTTCCGTTCCCCACTTTTGATAATGTTTGGCATTAAAGTTTTATTTATAAAATAAGAACAATGTTACCACAACAGAAACCAAACAGATATTTAACAATTATATTTAACCAATAGAGTATTTAGAGACAACATGATGAAAATCTGACGTAAATAAAATGAAAGCTGGTGTTTCACAGGGAAGTGTTTCAATCCTATACTTACTATATATAATACATGTGCTGTTTATATTGCTATCAAAAAATGTACTGTTTTCTTGGAAGATTCTCCCAGTTAGACTTGTTTTTATAGTTCACATTATTCAGCATTTTCACAAAATGTTCACAGGCATTGTCAATGCATCTTTATTCATACAAAATGAAGATCTTCTCGGGACTTCAAATTGCTGTTTGTTGATAAGCAATTAATAAATATGCTGAATCACTTCAGACTTCATTACCACATTTATACTGAGCTACCAGCTCTTCGACTTTTTTTTTTTGTATAACTTCACGCTGTACAACCTAGTTAAGACACTCCGTTCTCGTACAACAATTCCGTTCCCCACTTTCCGCCAAATTGAGGCATTGCGTGTTGAGTGGCGCTCAACGCCGCGCTTTGACTTGTTACCAAACCCAGGAAATGAAAATACTAACATTTTCTGGAGTGGGAATCGAACCCACAACCTGTCGTGTTTACAGTCGCATGCTTGTGCCTCTGCGCCAGAACGGAGTGTCTTAACACTAGGTTCTCAGGTTCCCTCTGCCTACCCTGCTATATAAGGGATACAGCATAAAGTTAAAAAAAATAAATAAAAAAAAACATGTAAATAGTAAAAAAAATCGTATGTTCATAGCGAACGAAGTAGGGGCACAGCTAGTTACATAATAAAAGGCATATCGAAGGGCAAAAGAAGCGTTAAATAACGTAATCTAAAACCGTCGCCAACTGTAATACCATTACAGATGAATCTATTTTATAAATGCGCTTAGAAACCATTCAAGATCGATTTATTTTTATAGTATACGTTAGTAACAATATAAGTTATTGAATGGTTTAACTTTAGAAGTGGAATTTTTCATTGAATTTTGTTTGTAAGTTCAAAGTGCAGTGTTAGGTTATTGCCAATAATTTGAAATAGAAAACGGAGTATCTTCGCACTAGGGTTTCTCTGCTAATATTGTTATTTGCGGGAGATTTGTGAAGCTTGAGATGGTTAAGTTATCATTAATCGATAATTAAGTTAAATTAGCTTAGTATATTTTCATTAATTTAACATTATTGATAATATATTCTTAAAAAAAGAAATTTTCTAAAACATCCATATAAAATAAACTTTTAAGGATATATCCATAAAAGTTACCTACTATGTTCTATAGAACGTAGTAGGAGATACGTACTTGTCTCGATTTCAGGCGGAAAGTGGAGAACGGAGTGTCTGGACATATGGAGGAAAAATACCTAAATGCCAATGTAACATAAGTATGCCGAATTGCACACACCTACGCACAATTTTTCCTCGATATTAAAGCTTCCTTTATATTCTTAATAAAAATACTATCTAGTATAAACTACATTAACACAAAGTAAAGTAAGCCTCGCAGACCGGGCAATGAGCAGCCGCCGTACAAGCGCGCTGCTGATGCCCGGGTTGGCCACACCGGAAGCACTGGTTGCTCCGGTCGACCCCGCTGGTGCACATCGCCGCCACGTGGCCAACTTCGTGGCAGCGGAAGCAGCGCAGTTGGTTAGGTTAGGTTAGGTTAGGTTAGGTTTTTTTTTTTTATACTTCCACCTCCAACATGTGAATCGGAGACCTTTTTTGCAATTTTTTTTAATTTTTATATTATTTGTTTCTTTGTTGATACATTTTCGATTTCTTTCATTTTTAATATTTACACTTTGTTTTTGCTGCCGGTTAGGTTAGGTTAGGTTAGGTTAGGTTAGGTTTGAGCTGAGGAAAGAGTTGGCTCTTTTAAGGGCGGATCTCGAACGTTCCAGGGTGCCACAACACCAGGCCCCAGCTCAAACAGTCACCGAGGAGATGGTCCGCACTGTTATGGTGCAAGTGGGGACGATGGTGAATACCAGACTGGAAGCCATCCAGGACCGGCTACTTCCAGCTAAGCCGGCACCTCGTCCTCCACTGGCGGCCGACAAAAAGCGCCAAGCCGCTGCTGCCGTGCCGCGTGGGGAAGCAGAGTCCACGAATACCACCCTAGTGGCACCTGCTAACCCAGCACCAAAACAAGTGGGACCAAACAAAAAGAAAGGGAAAGGAAAGAGGAAGGGTGCGGAGAGGGCTTCTACGGCCCCTCCGGAACCCCGTACACTACCACCAGCCCCGGTTGACACGTCTGAGGGCTGGAATGTAGTTGCTCGCCGGGGGGCGAAGGGAAAGAAGGCGGCTCTCAAGCAAGAGGCTGCCAAGCCTAAACAGAAGGAACCGAAACTTCGGTCGCCGCGTTCGGCAGTGATTAACATCAAACTGCAGCCGGCGGCCGAAGCCAAAAAGATGACGTACAGCGACGTCCTCACCCAGGTCAAAAATGGGATCAAGCTGGCGGACCTGGGAATAGAGGACGTCCGCTTCCGAGTTGCCAAAACTGGTGCCAGGATGCTGGAGCTGCCTGGCGCCAACAGTGGCGAAAAAGCCGACGCTTTGGCCGAGCGTATTCGTGGTGTCCTCGACGCCAACGACGTCCAGGTGACGAGGCCCACGAAGTGCGCTGAGCTCAGGCTAAGCGGCCTTGACGATTCGGTCACGCAGGAGGAGGTGGCGCTGGCTGTGAGTCGGGTCGGTGGTTGTCCCGTAGTGGACGTTAAAGTCGGGGAGATCCGACGGGACCACGCCGGTCTTGGAGCCGCGTGGGTCCGGTGTCCAGTCGTAGCGGCTAAGAAGCTCGGCGGGGCGAGGCTTCTTGTGGGCTTTGTCTCGGCGCGAGTGCAGCTGCTGCAGACGCGCGCACAGCGCTGCTTCCGCTGCCACGAAGTTGGCCACGTGGCGGCGATGTGCACCAGCGGGGTCGACCGGAGCAACCAGTGCTTCCGGTGTGGCCAACCCGGGCATCAGCAGCGCGCTTGTACGGCGGCTGCTCATTGCCCGGTCTGCGAGGCGGCGCAGAAGCCTGCTGACCACGCCGTCGGCAGTGCCGTGTGCGCGAAGGCCAGTGCCTCCAGTGGGAAGAGGAGGGCTGGCAGAAGAGGAAGGAGGCCAACGGGGGTGGCCGAACCAAATGCCCCAGCCGGGCAAGAGGAGGTGCAACACATGGAGACCAAGTAATGGCTCTACGTGTGTTGCAGGCGAATATCAATCACTGTGCCCGCGCCCAGGACTTATTGGTCCAAAGCCTGGCGCAGTGGTCGATTCAGGTGGCGGTTGTTGCGGAGCCTTACAGTGTCCCCGCGAAAGATAACTGGGTCGCGGACAACACCGGGGTGGTGGCTATTACCACTCAGGTAGCCGCGGGCTCCCCGCCCTTCTCGCGTATTGAGAGGGGTGCGGGACTCGTCGCGGCACTTGTCGGCGACCTAGTTTTCATCGGTGTCTACTTCTCCCCCAACAGGACTCTTGCGGAGTTCGAAGAGTTCCTGATCCGCTTGGGGGAAGTGGTGGACCGACACCGTCCAGCGGAGGTGCTGGTCGCGGGGGACCTCAACGCCAAGTCGAGCGTGTGGGGCTCCGCAACGACGACTGAGCGCGGTACGACGCTCTCGGAGTGGGTAGTCGCTTCCGACATGTCCGTTCTCAATCGGGGAACGACCAACACGTGTGTGCGAAGGCTGGGCGGGTCCGTGGTGGACGTTACGTTCGCTAGCCCGGTCCTAGCGCGCCGTGTTCAGGGTTGGCGAGTGCTGGATGACGTGGAGACTCTCTCGGACCATCTTTACATCCTTTTCGAGATCTCCACTCAGCCGGCGGTGCCGCCAACTCCCAGTCCAACCTCGCGAGAGAGCGGACCGCGGTGGCAACTGCGTCGTCTCGACGTAGGACTGTTGAAGGAGGCCGCGATAGTGCAGGCCTGGCTGCCCCAGGGCGCGGCGTCCGTCGAAGACGCTGCAAACTGGGTGCAGAGGACATTGGCGCGTATCTGCGACGCGTCAATGCCCCGTTCCGGGCCTCGCCTTCAACGGCGACAGGTGTACTGGTGGTCGGGTGAGATCGCTCGTTTGCGCGTCGACTGCATCGAGGCGAGACGCCAGTACACGCGCTATCGCAGGCGGGTACGCCGGCAGCAGGAGATAGAGGACCGGCTGTACCAATCCTACGTCGACGCGAAGGGCGCGCTGCAGGAGGAGATCGGTCGGGCGAAAGGAAAGGCTTTCGACGACTCGATCGCGGGAATAGACGCAGATCCGTGGGGGACGCCGTACCGCGGGGTGCGCGGCAAGCTTCGTCCTTGGGCTCCCCCACTGACGCAGACGCTCCAACCGGACTTTCTCCGTGGAGTGCTGTCGTCACTATTCCCGCAGCGGGCCAACACCTTCACACCACCTAGTATGGCCCGCCCTGCAGCAGCGCAGCAGGAAGAGGAGGACGTCGAGAGCGTCGTACCAGAGGTGCTGGAGGAGGAGCTGGCGGAAGCTGCGAGGCGATCTGGGGGCAAAACCACCGCCCCCGGGCTCGACGGCATTCCCGGGCGCGTGATCGCTCTGGCCCATAACATCCTGGGGCCGAGAGTGCGAGGGCTATTTACTGCCTGTCTGGCTCAAGCCATAATTCCACAGCGGTGGAAGACAGGCAGACTAGTCCTCATCAAGAAGGAGGGCCGCCCGGCGGATTCGGCTTCGGCGTATCGGCCGATTGTGTTGCTGAGCGAGATCGCCAAGCTCTTCGAGCGAGTGGTCGCTGTGAGGCTCATCCAGCACCTCGAGCAGGAAGGTCCGGATCTCTCCGACTGTCAGTACGGCTTCCGAAGTGGACGCTCCACAGTGGATGCCGTACTCAAGGTGAAGTCCCATGCGCAGGAAGCGGTCGCCCGGGGTGAAGGAGTCTTGGCGGTGTCTTTAGACATCGCCAACGCTTTCAACTCCATACCCTGGCCCTGCATCAAGGAGGCACTTTTATATCATCGCGTGCCTCCATACCTGCGCCGCGTCATCGGGGCTTACCTGTCCGGGAGATCCGTGACCTTCGAGGGGATCGCCGGCTGGGGCATTTGGGAGGTGTCGTGCGGTGTTCCGCAGGGCTCGGTGCTGGGTCCGATCCTGTGGAACATCGGCTACGACTGGGTGCTGCGTGGCAGCAACCCGAAGGGGGTAACAGTCCTCTGCTACGCCGATGATACGCTGGTCTTGGCGCAGCAGAGGACTTATCGCGAGGCAGCGGTGCTCGCGACGGCGGGAGTGGCCCAGGTCGTCGGGCGGATAAGACGCCTGGGTCTGGAGGTTGCCCTCGACAAGTCCGAGGCGATCTATTTCAACGCTCCTCGGAAGGCCGCACCACCGGAGGCCCACATCGTTGTCGGAGGAGTCCGGATCGATGTGAAGAGGAGTTTGAAATACCTCGGACTTGTGTTGGATAGCCGCTGGAGTTTTCGGGACCACTTCACCATCTTGGTCCCGAAACTCTTGAAGACAGCGTCGGCTCTAGCGCGCCTTTTGCCCAATGTGAGCGGGCCGAGCGCGTCAAGCCGACGGCTGTACACCGGAGTGGTCAGGTCGATGGCCCTCTACGGTGCCCCCGTATGGGCGGACGCCCTGGGCAGACACACCATTCCCCTGCTGCGAAGGGCGCAGAGGGTGATGGCTGTCCGGGTGATACGCGGGTACCGGACCATCTCCGGTGAAGCGGCGTGCGTGCTGGCCGGAGTCCTACCGTGGGACCTGGACGCGATCGCTCTCGCGTCGGCATATAGTCGGCGTCGAGGCCTCGTGTCCGGGACCCCGGTAGAGCCGGCAGCACTGGTGGAGGAGGAGCGGCGTGCCGCTATGGAAGAGTGGGAGTCCCGGCTGGCAGCACCATCCGCCGGCCGGTCGACGATCGAGGCGGTCCGTCCAGTTTTCCGCCAGTGGTTGGCGAGGCGTCACGGCGTCCTAACCTTCCGCACCACGCAGGTTATCTCGGGGCATGGTTGCTTCGGGAGATACCTGTGTCGGGTCGCCGGGAGGGAGCCCGACGCGCGCTGCCACCACTGTTCGGACTGCCCCGAGGAGACGGCCCAGCACACGCTGGAAGTGTGCCCAGCCTGGGCGTCTCAACGTCGCGCGTTGCGTGACGTAATAGGGCATGACCTCTCCCTGCCGGCCGTGATCAAGGCCATGGTCGGCTGCGAGAGGTCGTGGGACTCGGTGCGCTCCTTTTGCGAGGAAGTGGTGCTCGCAAAGGAAGCGGCGGAGCGGGAGAGGGAGGCCTATTCCGACCTCTCCATTCGCCGCAGGCGCCCGGGTCGCCGGAGGGCGGCACACGATCGCCGCCTTCCGCCCTAATAGGTCAGAGGGCGGTCACGCTTGGGGAAGCTGACCGCCTACCAACCTGACCCGAGTAGGCGCGCGCTGGTCATGAGCTCCCGCGCGCTACTCAGAGCAGGCCGTCGAGGGTGCCCACCACCCTCGACTCCACGACGCGCCTAGCTGGCTCCCGCCGCCGAGGTTCTCACGGACGATTCGGGAGTTCCCGTGTGCCTCGGCCAGTGGCGGTAGAGGAGGAGCACCGTGAGGTTTTAGTGGGTATGCGGACGGTACCCGTCCGGAGTCCCACATAACCCGTCCCGAGTCCCCGATCGGGCGGGTATCCGTAAAGGATTTCCTCACGTTAAAAAAAAAAAAAAAAAAAAAAGGTTAGGTTAGGTTAGGTTATTTTTTCTTTTTTTTTTTTTATAATACCATGCACCTCCAATATAAGGTCGGAGTCCTTGTTTGCGTTTATGTTTTGTTTTTCCTTGTGCCTTTTTATTGTAGGTGCAAGATACTTCCAATATTGTCAGAGTCCTTTTTTGCTTATTTTGATTTTTTAGCTTTTTTTTATTTCTATTTCTTACTTTTACTCTACTACACTTTCTATTCTATTTTGACACTGTTATTCTATTTTATTTTTACAGGTTCTGTCCCATCTGGAAAACATCTGGACTATCTAGTCCTTACTATTTAGAGCTGTATTTTAACATTTACACTTTTATTTCTGATCTTTTAGTTTTAGTCATAACACCTCTTTCTTATAACATTTCTTAGTTCTATTTTATATTTTATTCTATAATTTCTTACATGTCTTCTGAGAGTTTAAGCTAAATTTCCTTATTTTCTATTATACTAATTTTACATTTTGCTTACTTTTCTAACAACATATACTCCATCCTATTTCCTTAGACTACAATAATTGCTACTAAAATATACTACTATCTATTCTTATTTTGCCACTATTTGTATTCGCATGTTGCGCCGGCATAAGCTTATCTTATGTCGCCAACATTCTATTTTTAACCTTATTTCTAACTTACTATTTTAATTTACAAGCAATATTTTACGAGTAATATACAATTTTCTAAGTAGGTATGTAGTGTCCGTGTTATTAGTGGTGTTTGGAAGAGCACTCGAAGTTGGCCAGGGGTTTCCCAGTGTGCCTGAGTCGCTGTCTCAACCTTAGCAATACGCTACGGTCGATCGAGCCAGCGACTCCCAACGTCTTCGGACAGGGCAATCCTCACTAAAAGCGTTGTGCTCCGTGCGGCCAATCTTGGCCCTAATGCAATTTTTGCAAGTAGGGCCAACATCAACCGCGAATTGTTCACATTTCGCCTTTAAGTGAGGTCCCCCACAGTGGCTGCAGACGTCCATGCTCTCGGTGCAGTACCTCCTGGTGTGGCCACAAGCCAAGCACCGGGAGCACTGCACCAAGGGTGACTGGTCTAAGACCCTCACCCGCTGCAAGTCCACTCTCAGCGTACCCAGTTCCGTCGCTTTCCTCCAAATTTTGGGGGAGACCGACAGGATCAGGTGACACGCGTGGGGGTTTCGGGCTTTCTTCCGGTATTTGACTTTCACCCTGTCGTCCTCCTTGTCGAGGCCATCAAAGATCTCGCCATTTTGCCTCCTGAGGGCCCTAAGGACATCTTCATCGCTGTTGATGCTCAGGAGGTCTCTAAGTACGATGGTGGGGTCTCTGTTCTTGATGTCCTCGACACGGAGGCGACCGGCTTCCAGTCGTTGCCTGGCCTTCTCCTTATCCTCCGACGTCGGGCACCCGAGGATTATCCTCCTGTCCTTAGCCTTTCGAACCCTTTCGACTTTAACCCAGCCCTCCTTAGCGTCCACCGCCTTCCGTATCCGCTCCAACACCTCCTCCCCCGTCTCCTGATCATCCTCCGAAGATACGATGATGGAGTGCAGGGCAGGTTGGATCGGTTTTGGTGCGGGCGCGTTGGCGGTGACGTTCGCATAGCTATTATTTGCTAACTTGAACTTGCTACTTGAGGGCCAGATGGAGCTCTTTCAATTGATTTGTATTTTCGGCCAGCAATTTCGAGTGCTCCTCCAATTGTTGTGTCAGCTCTGTGTTTTGTTCCGTGTTTTGTGTTTGTGTTTGTGCTGATGTTTGTTTTGGTTCTTCGCGTTTGGACTTCTTCTCGCGCTATTGTCCTCATGCTGCTTTACGAGCGCGGTAAGTCGCTCCAGCACCTTGATCACTCCGGCTTTAATGTCGGTTTTCAGGTTGCGCGAATTGTTGAGGTGCGCCTTCGCGCTCGCCAAGCAGGCTTTTGCCTCCTCATACCTACTGGCGTAAGTTATTTCTTTCTTTTCAGGGCTGAAGTCCAGTTTTGTTCGA
>JAKGSA010000902.1:0-52769 GCA_033558755.1 Philaethria dido
AAAAAAGTAACATTATTACGAATAACTCAAAAACTACTAGTCAGATCTTAGCTAAATCTAAATAAGACCTCATCAGAAATACTAGCTATCATATGAAAAAGGAATCATCGATATTGGTACACCCAGTAGAAAGTTACGCAATAAGACATAAAAAAATAAGTTGGATTCACAACCTCCATTTTTTTGAAGTCGGTTAGTAAATAATAAACCTAACTTTAAATATCTAATTTGTAGTAAATAAAAGGGACAATGGGCGAAGCATTAATAAATATAATTTTGAGAAACAAAAAACTGGACGATGCAGAACCGGCGTATTAATTAAAAAGTTTTGTAGTTAGAAAGAACGCACATTAAAAAAAGATTTACTCGAAAAGTTATATAAACAACAATTATTATTGTTAGCTTGCTTGAGATTCGTGATAATTTTACAAGAAGTTCTTATCTTTTTTTTTTTTTTTTATGGATAACGGATGGCAAACGAGCAGAAGGACCACCTGATGGTAAGTGGTTACCTTCGCCCATGAACATCTACACCACCAGAGATGTTGTAGATGCGTTGCCAACCTAGAGGATAGAGACGGAAGGGGAGGATAATGTAGTAGTCCGCTATCGGAACCACCACATTTTTGGGAAAGAATGGGTGGGAAAGGGGAAAACCTGGCTTACATGCCATCGAACTGGAACACATCACAAGATATTTGGCGGTTCGTCTTTGACATGATAGTGGTCGCGAGCCAGACGGAGGACGAACCTCCTACCACCAAACAAAATCTTGTGTATAAATCTACTCGTATATGTTATATATAGAGATATGTATGATTGTGGATGAAATGAAAAAAGTGATTTGAAAAAAATATATTATTCTGTCCAAGAATACTATAATGATGTCAATGTGTGGAATTAAATGCTGTTGACGCTCACCCGGGAAGCTCTAGTTGTATATTTATTGTAAAAATTTTGTTTGAAAAGAGCAACTGTTGAGTTTCTTGCCGGCTCTTCTCAGCAGGATTGCTTTCCGAGCCGGTGGTAGCTTCCATTAGGACTGATACGACTGACACCTTTGTAAATTGACGATTCGAAATTTCTTGTAATAGCCTACTTGAATAAAGAATATTTTGATTTTGATTTAGATGAGGCGAAAGAAGAATGTAGGGACCGTAGCATTTAGCGCTCCGTTCTTTTTGACTTCTTCCTGATAGACAGCTTCTACATTTTTACTGTATAGCAGGATAGACAGGGAGTGCGTAGTGTTATCATTTTGCGTTCTCTGCTTTCGATTTGAATTTGAGACACTGAGTGAATATTTTAATCATAAAAATTTTGTTATCGGCGGAAAGTGGTGATCGGAGTGTCCTAACACTAGGTTCTCAAAAATTCTATATGCTCGCAAGATTCAGATATTCTGTTATATTGGGTGGTAGTAAGATATGTCACTACTATCTTCACTTTATTCCCATTGAAAGACGATCGACTAAACCAGGGAAGTGAAAGTCATTAATAGTTCAGGTATATCCCAAATAAGACAAAGCGGTGTATATCGGTAGTAAAAATAATTAAAATTTCAACAAAAAAAGAAAATCAACTTAAAATAAAATTCATTAAGGAGGCGTAGTAACCTTAGTTACCACGTATAACCCTAAAACTACTTGTCAGATCTTAATTAAGTTTAAAAGATTTTACATCCGTTATCCATAAAAAAAACATCAGAAGAACTAGCTATCATACAAAAAAAGAATCATCAAAATTTGTTCATCCAGTAAAAAGTTATGACGAAACACGCAAAAAAGACAGTTAAATTGAGTACCTCCTCTTTTGTAGGTAGAGAGAGGAGCTTGAAGACTGGAGGTGATACCTATCTTTGGGTCATAATTCCTAGGCACTCTCCAAACTCCTCTCTCTGCAACGCGATGGTTACTCGAACGATGAATCCATGTATTGCTAAGGAGTTTCATCTCATACAGACATTTTTTTTTTGCTTCAGGCTGTATCCTGCACAAAGCAGGATAGAAAAAAGGAACCTGAGAACCTAGTGTTAAACACTCCGTTCCATTAATATTTGCGTTCCCCACTTTCCGTCGAATTGACGCATAGATACAGACTATGCACTCAGGCACTCGTATAAGCAAAGGTGCCAGTACAATTCTGCCAAACAGAACGTAATATATCAATGGCAGCGTATAACCTAGCATGCATTTACGTGCCTATAGTCAAAGGCGGCTTTTGATCACGCAGCCGTGTATTCCATGCCAGACGTTATTTATCAAATACAATTTACCTTAAAATACTGAAATTATGTGAAAAGCTTTGCCATTTAATAGAAAAATGTAGTTTTTTTAATGGATTCCAAAAAAGAGGTTGTTTAACTGTATTTTTTTATGTGTGTTACCGTATAAATTTTTACTGGGTGAAATAGTTTTCATGTTTCTTTTTTTTATATATCCAGCCAGTCTTTCTAATGTGGTCCCATTTAAATTTTGTTAGTATCTGAGTAGTTTTTGAGTTATTTGTAATAATTTTGCCTTTTTAAATGCAATTTATTTGAAATAGATTTTCTTTTTTTGTTAAAATCATTATTATTGAGTGATGTTACTTGAATTACATGAGAGGGAGAAATAAAAAAACTTTAATTTGATAAAACAGTTTTATATTTTTCTCTCGTATAACAGAATAGTTTAAGAGATTTTGGTGTTAAGACACTTTGTTCCTCATGTTCTTCTCAAAAATTTATGGATTACTAAGGAGTTTTCTTTCTTTTAACCCTTGTGGGGTAAAGTGATAATGTTTGACTAAAAACGCCTTGGGGATCGGAGAAATGATTGTATTTAAAAAATATATTTCTTCCAGCTGGTAAAAAATCGTGGCCTTCAGTTCTACCATCGAACATGTAATGTGTCGAAATTTGTCTTAATATTAGGTTCCACTACCTAAACTACTCGTATTATGAGAGAAAAAACATGATATAACATTTTTAATTTGCTTATATGCCTTTCTAAGAACAACAACAAATATTCATAATATATTTCTAAATAAATACTACACATAAAAGCATACAGCACACTTTGAAAGGAAAATCCTAAAAAGTTTTGTAATTAAAATATTTCGCTAGAATGTACCGCTTTTTACTAATGATATATTTCACCTGTAGGAGCCATAACGGTCTTTTCTCTAACGAAATTACTTGAATTTGAATATTCATTTAATTTGTAAGAAACATTAAGGACTTATTTATATTGGAATTTTAAGTAATTATGCCAAGCGCGGTGTTGAGTTCCGCCACTCAACATGGAAGGTCAACATTTCAGGCGGTAAGGTCAAACTAGAATACAGAGTGTCTTTTACTGTACCGGGTATAGCGTTAAGCTGAAAATGAATAATTTTAAGTTCAGTTTTTTTAACCTATTTTCTATCATATCTATTTTTCTAAGAAAATATTGGGGATTATCATATGAGAATGTTTTACTCTATTTACCAATCAGTGATTATAATATTTGTATTTATGATTTTTACAATTGCTTAGTAGCATCACGCTATATCTCGCACATAGCAGGGTAGGCAGAGGTAACCAGAAAACCTAGTGTTAAGATACTCCGTTCTATTCGATTCGATTCCGATCCCCTTTTTTCCCACGTTTGCTTAGTAAATTATATATTGGGAGTATAAATAAGTTTCCGCCGTTTTTTAACACGAATTAAATATTCATTATAGAAGAACGGTAATATAAATTTATTTAAAATATTGCCCATCACTTGCAACCACTTTTTCCCATCTTTCAGGCAGCATTCGAATCCCACGTGTGAAGAACTCCTTGTCTTTTGAGGCTATCCACGAATCAACCCAATTTTTGGTATCCTCATAAGACGTGAACCGCTGCGCCGTCAGATCATGTGCCATGGACTGGAACAGGTGATAATCGGACGGTGCAATGTCTGGTGAAAACGGCGGGTGGGGTAACACTTACCAATCAAGTGTTTCCAAGTACTTTTTCACGGGAGCTGCAACATGTGGACGAGCATTGTCATGTAGAAGAATAATTTTTTCGTGTCTAGAGTAGTATTGAGGGCGTTTTTCCTTCAGAGATCAGCTCAATCTCATCAATTGTGTTCGATAGAGGGCTCTAGTAATTGTTTCGCTCGGATTAAGCAATTCATAATACACTACACCTAGCTGATCCCACCAAATACACAGCATAAGTTTTTTTCCGTGAATATTCGGTTTTGCTGTTGATGTTGACGCGTGACCAGGTAATCCCCATGATTTTCTTCTTTTTGGATTGTCATAATGTATCCACTTCTCATCACCAGTTATCATACGATGTAAAAAACCCTTTTTTTTATGTCTAACTAGCAGCATTTCACTTAAGCATAGTCGGCGTTCAATATCTCTCGGCTTTAATTCGTACGGAACCCAATTTCCTTGTTTATGAATCATTCCTAATGATTTTAAACGATGTGAAACTGCTTGCTGAGTGACTTCTAATGTTAGAGCAAGTTTTTTCTGTGTTTGAGATGAATCTTCCAATAGTTCCAATAATTCCTCCAATTCTGCATCCTCGTAGGTTTTTGGCCTTCCACTGCGATCTTTGTCTTCTACGTCGAAATCACCGTTTTTAAACTTTTGAAACAACTCTCGACACGTTCTCTCACTCAAAACACCCTCACCATATGCTTCTACGAGCAATTTATGCGCCCCAGCAGTAGATTTCTTTAAATTAAAGAAGTAATGTAATATTTCCCGCAAATGACGCTTACTTGGCTCAAATTTTGGCATTTTGAACTTATAAAAATTATATTTTACCAATATAAAATCAGTAATATTAATAGGTTATGGTGTTCTTGAATGTCCAAACTATTTTTTTAGCGGGTATCATCTGCAAAAGCTAACCGAAACTCCGTGCCGCGCCATCTACAATAAAACGGCGGAAACCTATTTGTACTCCTATATATATTAATATTTGAAATTATATACATAGAGTACCTGGGCCAAGTTCTGATGTATGACAAATATAGTTTGCCTTCAATTATTTTGATTTTTTTTATGGATAACGGATGGCAAACGAGCAGAAGGACCACCTGATGGTTATTGGTTACCTTCTCCCATGAACATCTACAACACCAGACATGTTGTAGATGCATTTCCAACCTAGAGGACACAGATAAAAGGGGAGGACAATGTAGTAGTCCGCTATCGGAACCACCATATTTTGGGGAAAGGATGGGTAGGAAAGGGGAAAACCTGATGGGTAAAGTAAAGGACAAAGACGTGCTGGACGAAAGAAAAAGTCAAGGTTAAGTAACATTATGAACTGGACCGGTACCAAATTCGTGTAATTTTTCCTTCTAGCATTGGACAGAGAAGAGTTCAGGAAGCTAGCAGCAATCCTTCTGGTTTGAAGAAACATCCGAAGTAGAAGAAAGAGTGCGTGCTATAAAAATATTATATTGTCCTTTCATTGTATCACTCTAAGATAAAAAATTAAATATTTTTATTGGACTTCAAAAGTTCTTAGTATATTTAAATGATTTAACGCATATCTTGAGTAATCAATTTGAATGATTATTACAGAAGACTATATGACAGCTAGTGGTTAGTGATGCCCCTGATATAATTTTTTTTAAGATTTGACGAGGATTTTTTTAAATTCGTAATAATTTTACATTTTAGTGCATTTTCATTTCCTGACAAGGCCAACCGCGGCGTTGAGTTCCGCCACTCAGCGCGCAATGCCTGAATTCAACGGAAAGTGGGGAACGGAGTGTCTTAACACTAGGTTCCCTCAGCCTACCCTGCGCATATAGCAGGATACAGCGTGAAGCTATGCATGTATGTATGTATGTAGTATTTTAACTTACTTATATATATATATTTCAACGCAGACTTTTCTAAGAGCAACAAAACTCTCTATACTTATCGTCTTTGAATATTTCACGCGATATTATGCTTTCAAACTACAAACTCCAAGTCTTATGAACAGCTGCTATTGACAGTTCCTGCAGAAATATAGTTAAGAGGCAACTTTAAGCAAAAAGGTGCGAAATGCTATTTTTAAAGAAAAATATGAGCATATTTCATGTTTTTAACCGACTTCGAGGAAAGAGGTTATCTATTCAACTGTTTTATTTTAATGTGTGTTACCAAATAACTTTTTTGGGTGAACCAATTTTAGTGATTCTTATTTATATGATAGCTAGAGTATTTGACAGCTTAGTTAAGATCTGACTAGTAGTTTTTGAGTTATTCGTAATAATGTTACTTTGAAATGCACCTGTCGTGGCGCAGAGGCACAAGCGTGCGACTGTAAACGCGACAGGTTGTGGGTTCGATTCCCACTCCAGGAAATGTAAAATTTAGTATTTTCATTTCTTGGGTTTGGTAACAAGGCAAAGTGCGGCGTTGAATTCCGCCACTCAACACGCAATGCCTCAATTTGGCGGAAAGTGGGGAATGGAAATGTTGAAAGAGAATGGAGTGTCTTTACACTAGGTTCTCTGGTTCCTCTGCCTACCCCGCTATATACGATATATATATAAAAAAAAGAGTATTTTATTTGAAATTTGTTCCTTTTGTTGTTGGTCTTAATTATTATTATTAGAATATATGTGTAATATCTTTTATTGAAGAGAATTTGAAATATTGAATGCGTATAATGACGAAATTCAGTATTGTTGTCATACCAGAGCGTAGAATGAAGTTCATTTAAATATTATCATTACCCCCGAGTGTTGAACGTATCTTATCGTGATTTTGGACACCATATTATTTATGATTGTAGCCATTAATATATGGTCAAACTCCTTCGGCAATCTACGGATTCACCACCGTGCAGGTGCCAGGCCCATCGCGTTACAGAGAGAGGAAATCGGAGCAGCACCTGGCACTTGCCTACCAACCTACAACCCAAGTGTAGATTTTAGGGGCCCTTTAACAGGCACTTTTGTTCACCTCCACACTGTCACGCTCTCTTGCCTAACCAAATTTGGCATCCTACTAGTAATCGCCTTTAATACGTACTAAAATGGAACTGATGGTAGATAGATAGATGATCTTTATTAGAAGTTGTTCCGTACCATAAGTAAATAACTTTTCTCACTTTTAGAAAACCTATTTTAGGTATCAATTTTGCTGTCAATTCTGTTTTTATGTAATTTAAACGCTTTTTGCCAGAATCGTTTGATTTCCTTTAAACTTTATAATGACCATATATTATATAAATATATAAACATAAAGTCGACTTATGAAGCTATTCACGCCTGGTACAAATATAAAAATAGCTATAAAAAATGCAAATTATTGGACAGAATGACTGAAAAAAATTGCAATTGTATGGAATTCAAAAAAGAATATGTAGGGTCACATGAGAAGCACTAACTATCATATAAAAAAAACATCAAAATTGGTTCATCCAGTAGAAAATTATGCGGTTACATACATATAAAAAAAGGCAGTCGAATTAAAGTCCTTTTCGTTTTTTTGATCAACCAAAAAAAAAATTAAACTATAAAACTCAGTAAAAACGAAAAATAATAATTAAAGCAATACATTTTTGGATGAATACTACATAATATAAGAAAAATTCATCTTTTCATACCCTGGAATTACATTTTATTGGCTTTTCATAATAATGAATCATTTATGTTCAATGAATAAGCTATATATAACGTAGAAGTCAATAAATTAATTTTACTGTAGATTCAAGTATCGTGGCGCAGTGAGATTGGACATCAATTGCTTCAGGGTTCGATTCCCTCTCAGAGAATATGTTTAAATTATATCAATTTTTCCGCTCTGGCAAGACAAATTGCGGCGTTGAGTTCCGCCAAGTAACACGTAATGTCTCGAATTCTGACGGAAAGCCGCAAAAGGACACTTGTCTTGACACTGGGTTCTCTGTGATTATCCTTTTATGAGGAATAAAGCGTGAAGCTGCTTTTGATTTAAGTATTGTTATCTTGATTTTTTGAAATACTATACAATTTGTCTTCAAAAATCTTTAGTCCGTTTAGAATCATTAGAAGGCGTAGTTTAACGCCGTACATAGCCCTGAATCGAACCTACAGATATCCTATAATCAAGCTTATAACTGGACATAATTTCAACGCTTCTCGTGGCGCAGAGACACAACCATGCGACTGTAAACGCGACAGGTTGCGGCTTCAAATTCCACTTCAAAAAATGTAAAAGTTTAGTATTTTCATTTCCTGGGTTTGGTAATAAGGCAAAGCGCGACATTGAGTTCCACCACTCAGCACGCATAGCCTCGGTTCGACGGAAAGTGGGGAACGGAGTGTCTTAACACTAGGTTCTCAGGTTCTCTCTGCTTGCCCTGCTATATGCTGGATACAGCGTGTAGCTAAAAAAAAATAATTTCAAGCAAATGAAATATATTCAGGTATAAAACTTATACTTTAAAATGCCTACCCTGAAAATTATGTATTATTGGTTTATCCACTTGTTCACGCCTAATATGGATATTTTTCACCGACTTCACAAAGAGGAGGAAGTTTTCATTTAGACGGGTTTTTACACAATAACACACGTGTGTTGCCCCACAATTTTTTTCTGAGTGAACCAATTGTGATGTCCTTAATTAATATATATATATATATATATATATATATATATATATATATATATATATATATATATATATATATATATATATATATATATATATATATATATATATATATATATATATTAAATAGCAAGTACTTCTTATGTGATCCTATTTGAATTTAGATAAGATCTAACGTAAGTAGTTTTAGTTATTAAAAAAAAATTTAGTGCATTTTATTTGAAATCGATTTTCTTTTTTATTAAGACTTAATTATTCATTTGAAATTAAAATCGATTAAAATAAGAAAGCTCAATATTATCTAATACCAATAATACAATAGAAGATAAGGAAAATCGATTTTAACATACATACATAGCTTCACGCTGTATCCCGCATATAGCAGGGTAGGCAGAGGGAACCTAGTGTTAAGACACTCCGTTTCCTACTGTCCGCAGAATTGAGGCGTTGCGTGCTGAGTGGCGGAACTCACCCCCGCGCTTTGCCTTGTTACCAAACTTAGGAAATGAAAAATTCCATTTCCTGGAGTGGGAATCGAACTAACAACCTGTCGCGTTTACAGTCGCACTCTTGTGCCTCTGCGCCACGACATTAACCGATTAACTAATTTCCGAATACCCAAACACTAACCATACACACAGTAGTAATTGGATATATCCAACAATTACACTAAGTTTAGGCATTATAATCATATGTATGTATGTATTTATATAACATTATTGATAGGTTAGCTAATTAAACGTCAACAAGCGTTGTTCGGTACTCTCAGATGCAGATTGCGTGTATTGACTTGGAATGAACATATTTGAGTATAATAATAATATTGTGGCCTGTAGTGGCGCAGAGGCACAAGCGTGCTAATGTAAACGCGACAGGTTGTGAGTTCGATTTCCACTCCAGGAAATTGATTTTTTCATTTCCTGGGTTTGGTAACAAGGCAAAGCGCGGCGTTGAGTTCCACCACTCAGCAATCAATGCCTCAATTCAGCGGAAAGTGACCTTATTTATATTACAAATCAGAATGTATGTTTGTTTGTTACACTTTCACGCCAGAAATACTAAATTTTGTGGTTTCGTGTAAAGTATTCCTCGATTTAGCGGGACGATGCTGCGTTAAGTACCGCTTAAGCTAACATGCGATGTGTCCGAAATGGGTAGATAATTAAGACTTTAACAAAAAAAGAAAAACGATTTCAAATAAAATGACAAACCTACTTGTCACATCTTAGCTAAATTTAAACGATACTACATTAGAAGCAATAGCTATCATATCAAAAAAGAATCATCAAAAAAGTTATAGCATACATAAAAAAAATCGAATTGAAAACTTTTAAGTCAGTAAAAAGAGTACAAGCTTTAATATCACTGCCTCAACTGCCACGTCCGAAGCGCCATAATTATAGAACTCAACTGAACTGAACTGATCTTCATATTTTTGTCCATAATCCCAAAGTTTACCATTCCCAAAGTGAATGATTTAGAAACTGAGTCACTATTCAAGGAACACTTAACATTGTTTTAGTGAATGTTTATTTGTTCGCGATTATGTGAGGCGAGCCACCTTTGCGTCAAGCCCTAATGTGTTTAGTTTTACTTGTACTAACATTCCTCTAAAATGGGATTTTTGAGGTTATGTTTTTTTTAGAGACATTTGGCCTGTATTTTTTTTTTAACTTCACGCTGTATCCCGCATATAGCAGGGTAGGCAGAGGGTACCTGAAAATCTAGTGTTAAGTCACTCCGTTCTCTTACAACTATTCCGTTCCCCACTTTCCGTCAAATTGCGGAACTCAACGCCACGCTTTTGCTTTTTTTTAACTTATATAACTTATAACTTATGTATAAATATTTATTTAAGTAGATATTAGTCATAGTAAGTATTAAATAATATTAATTTATTGATAAGAAGTAGGCAACTAAAATATTTGAACTCTCTTTGGTAAAAAAATATCTTATTTCTTAGGAAATACCTTTACTAGTGTCTCCGTTGATGCGTTAATAACGCGTTGTGCGAGTGACATAAAAAACATTTTATATAAACATGGATGTCAAACAATTGTAGTGTGTGTAACATTTATTTTGTTAATTTAATATACTTTTTATGCATTATTTTAAAAAAAATATTAGCATTCTGCACTCTTTTTCTATATAAACTATAAGTGTGCCAAATTTCATACTCCTCTGTCCGCGTAATTTTCGTAAAAAGGGGTATAAAGTTTTTGCTTCACGTATTTATATATAGATTTTTTTATTAATATATTTTTAATATACCTGCCACATAACAGCAATGTATACAACATCGCTTGTATGTAGAACAACAACTTAATCGAAAATTTGATGAGATGACTTCAATAGCTTCAGACTCCAACGGCACTATGAAAATCCTTTGTTATCTGAACGTTGTACTAAATGACATGAGCATATGAATATTATTTTGAAAATAATGATTTTAACAAAATAATCGACTTTAAATAAAATGCATTAAAATATGATATTACGAATAACTCAAAAACAAGTCACCAGATCTTAACTAAATTTAAATGAGTCTATTAAAAACACTAGCTATTATATTAAAAAGAATCATCGAAATAGGTTCACCCAGTAAAACCCGCTGTGATCATCAGAAAAACATTTTGATTTCAAAAAATGAAGTGACCGTGGTTCTCAGTTGGTTCTCGTGGTTCTCTTCAGTGTCAAGATACTCCGTTCGCCGCTTTCTGCCCACGTTCGAGCCATTGCATATATATAGGCGGAACTAACCGCTGTCCATTGTCTTACCAGAGTTAGAAAATGAAAATAATTCAAATAGTATACTATTAACGCCTGTCACAGCGCAGATGCACAAGCGTGTGACCGTAAACGCGACAGGTTGTGGATTCGATTTCCACTCCAGCGAATGGAATTTTTCATTTCCTGGGTTTGGTAACAAGGCAAAACGCGGCGTTGAGTTCCGCCACTCAGCACGCAATGCCTCAATTCGGCGGAGAGTGGGGAACGGAGTGTCTTAACACTAGGTTCCCTCTGCCTACCCTGCTTTATGCGGAATACAGCGTTAAGCTATGTATATATGTATGTATGTACTATACCATTTCACTGAATAGTAATCGAATCGACAACTACTCACGTATATAGCCAAATTGTCCCCCTTCATCGATTCGTAATGTGATTATATATTAAACTTTGAATAACGCGATACCAACTAGCATCATTTAAAGCAATTGTTTGCGGTCCATTTGTACTGGATAGTGAGTTTGAAATAAATCGATCGTATTAACGTGGCCGCAGTTTGATTGAGTTAATGTACTTTAGTTTTGTTGCGGACGTGTTTAGTCAAATACCACTGTAAGGTAAATGTTAAAAGTGGTGTAATTATATGGGCGTTTTGGATATACAAATGGCTATCTATTTATTTTTTTCAACTTCACGCTGTATCCCGCATATATCAAGATAGACACCCAGAAACTGAAAATAGACACAAGGAAATTGAAAACCTAGTGTTAAGACACTCCATTCCATTAAGATACTTGCATTCTCCATTTTCTGTCGAATTAAGGAATTGCATGCTGGATCGGCATGCTTTACCCTGTTACAAGAGTGTGAAAGTGAAAATATTAAATAATAATTATTATAAATATTTAATGTTTTCATTTTCTGGAGTAGGAATCGAACCCACAACCTGCCACGTTTATAATCCCACACTTGTGCTTCTGTGTCTCTCCCAATAGATAATCAAAGAGCACTCTCTTTGATTATCTATTGGCGAATTATATTATTTAAATATATGATGCTTTGCACCCGCACATCCCGTTATTCAATGTCTAAACATTCATTCTTCACTTTCTGTCCGAATTCGTGACGTGTTTCTATATTATCACTTTAAAGAAATAAACACTGTAATATATTTTCATTAATTTTTATCATTTCCTTGTCAAACGATGAAATCCGATACATTTATGTGTTTCTTTATCTATCGTGACGCATTTTCGTTACATCGAGTTCCGAATCACAATGAAAAAAAAAGATTCATTTCAAAAAAAAAATCTCGATTTATACATCTTTAAAAGCTGTATATAACAAGAATAATAAAGATTTTACTCAGAAAGGAAACCGAACATATCAAATAAAACGCATTAAAGAGTGAAATTATTACGAAAAGCTCAAAAACTACTCATTAGAACTTAATTAATAAATGAGATATCAGAAGTACTAGCCATCACAACATAAAAGTCATCAGAATTGGTTCACTCCGTAAAAAGTTATGTGATAACACACATAAAAAATATAGGCGAATTCAGACCTTCCTCCTTTTTTGGACGTCGGTTAAAAAATAACTATCTATGTAACACTAATATCTATAAAGGCAAATGTTTTCGAAAACCAAGTTTTGTAACTGAAAATACCCTAACCACAAATCATTTGAAATCTTTTTAGCTTCTAAAAGCATTTCAAAAATGCACCCACACAGGAAACTACTGTATAACAGGCCAAGTGATAAACTTTCCAATAGTAAATAAAATATATGAATAATATTGAACGTTGATTCACTTGAACTATGAGTGAGAATTATTTCGCTTTTATTGTATTTTTTTGTTATTATGTGATAACACACATACACACATACATACCTTCACGCTGTATCCCGCATATAGCAGGGTAGGCAGAGGGAACCTAGTGTTAAGACGCTCCGTTCCCCACTTTCCGCCGAATTGAAGCATTGCGTGCTGAGTGGCGGAACTCAACGCCGCGCTTTGCCTTGTTACCAAACTCAGGAAATGAAAATACTAAACTTACATTTCCTGGACTGGGAATCGAACCCACAATCTGTCGCGTTTACAGTCGCACGCCTGTGCCTCTGTGCCACGACAGGCGTTTTTGTTATTATGTGATTAATAAATTTCCAAAAAATATATACTGGACAGAAACTAAGCTGTAGTGATCGTTTGATTGTAGATATGATAACCATCATTGTTAGGGCTTGGTCCCACTCGGGAGAATGATTATATATATATTGTTTTAATTTCCCAGATATGTCTTGAATTATGACAGAAGGCTGAGAGCTTTAAAATTTAGAAGTCTACGCAATATTATAACAGCTGAACATTTGAATTTTACTTACTAAATTTATAGATAAAGAAAGTAAAGATTTATTTCATAAAATTATACTACAATCAGTACGGACATACAAAAGAAAAAAAATATATATATTTTTTTATAATACCAGTAACAAAACCGACTTGAAATAAAATATACTAAAGATTAAAATTAACAGATAATTCAAAACCTACTCATCACATCTTAACTAAATTTAAACGCGACTTTATCAGAAGCACTAGCTATCATATAAAAAAAAGATCATCAAAATCGGTATCTTTTTTTTTTTTTATGGATAACTGATGGCAAACGAGCAGAAGGACCACCTGATGGTAAGTGGTTACCTTCGCCCATGAACATCTACAACACCAGAGGCGTTGTAGATGCGTTGCCAACCTAGAGGATACAGATGGAAGGGGAGGACAATGTAGTAGTCCGCTATCGGAACCACTACATTTTGGGGAAAGGATGGGTGGGATAGGGGAAAACCTGGCTTACATGCCATCGAACCGGAACACATCATAAGATATTTGGCGGTTCGTCTTTGACATGATAGTGGTCGCGAGCCAGACGGAGGACGAACCTCCTACCACCAAACGAAACCCAGTAAAAATGAATTCACATAAATATACAAACGAATTGAGAACCTTTTTTTGGCAGTCTATTCAAAAAAATAAAATCATTAATCAAGATTCCGCTAACTCTTATAAATTGAACGGTATGTTTTTAAAATTCATCCATATATCACTATGTTGGTTGGGAACGCGGTAATAAGCCACGTAGGAATTTCTCCACCTCGCTCTCGCATTCATTCAAATTCGTATGAAAAAATGACCTAAGTATGCCGTAGTCTTTGCATGTAGCTATGTTATTTTTATAATTCAATTCCATTCTTTGTTTATGATATTTGAATATATATTTTAAGGTACACTTTTTTTATCGTAAGCAAAGGGTAGTGTCGAGACACTCCGTTCTCTATTTTCGTCCGCCATCGATATATTGTGCGACCTCGACTTAGCGGAACCCAACGCCGCGCTTTGTTTTACCAGAGGAAGGATATGAAAATAATTTAAATATAATGACACTCCTGACTGGGAAACGAAGCCACAACCAGCCTTTACAGTGAGACGCAGTGCCACTGCGCCATGATGCTCAATATATATCTATATGAATATATTCTTAGTAATGTATGTTTTTAGAGGTATATTTAGAACAGTCCGAGGCTGTCTGTCTGTTGACATTGTACCTTTAAAAGAGGGTCAATCGATTTGTTTTTTTGAATATCAAACAAGTGGTACACTTGACAAAAATATAAATATTTTGAATAAGATAAATTTACTTATAATGAAAGCGTGTCGTGGCGCAGAGGCACAAACGTGCGACTGTAAACGCGACAGGTTGTGGGTTCGATTCCCATTCCAGGAAATGGAATTTTTCATTTCCTGGGTTTGGTAACAAGGCAAAACGCGGCGTTGAGTTCCGTAATTATTTTTAGACGTTAATTATTTTTAAGTTCAAAAAATGCGCAGAAACTGGATATTAATATCGCATCTAGGTTTCTCTATATCTTCTTCGCAACATAGGAGAAGCCTGATGATAAATAAAGTTTGGACTTCAAAAAGACCACAATTTCCAAGGTTTTTGTTTTACATAAAAAGGCGTTCAGATGACTGCTACTGCTACGTTGAAACTCGTATTCGAAATAAAATTTATTCATAACGACTTTACAAGAACTTTTGGATCAATTAAACTTTTTAAATAAAACTCCGACACCAGGCTTGCCGTGACGTTACCTAAGTTGCTTTGAAACAGAAATTATTAAAAAAATAATAATTACATGAAATATGGAAGAGGCGTTGTCGATTTCTAAATGACATTCAAAAAAGGAAGTTCTCAATTCGATATAATTTATAAGTAATCTCATACTTTTTACTAGGTGAAGCGGTTTCGATGATCCTTTTTTTTATAACAGCGAATGACCTAGTCGCATTTGAATCTTGATAAGATCTGACAAGTAATGTTTGAGCTATCGATACGCGAAGCAAAAACTTTTGATCCCTTTACGAAAATTATGCGGACGGAGGAGCATGAAACTTGGCACATTTGTAGTTTATTATGCTGTTTCATTTTAAATAATGCTTAAAAAGTTTATTAAATTACCCTGTCGTGGCGCAGAGGCACAAGTGTGCGACTGTAAAGCGACAGGTTGTTGGTTCGATTCCCTCTCCAGGAAATGAAGTATTTTCATTTTCTGGGTTTGGTTATAAGGCAAAGCGCGGCGTTGAGTTCCGCCACTCAACACGCAATGCCTCAATCTGGCGGAAAGTGGGAAACGGATTTGTTCAAGAGAACGAAGTGTCTTAACACTAGGTTCTCAGGTCCCCTCTGCCTACCCTGCTATATGCGAATAGAGCGTGAAGTTAAAAAAAAAATTAAAAATTAATGTCAAACACAGTACCATGGTTTGACATCCATGTTTATACAAAGTGACATATATAATACATTACTAAAGACAACGCGTTGTAAACGCGTCAACGGGGACACTAGTTCGTAATAATTCTACATTTACATATATTTGCTGGAAATTTTGCTTAGGATCAAATATTACTATTATAGGAATTCATAATTATAATCTAATAAATATAACCCTAAATGTAAGGACAAAAAATCTTGATAGCTTTCACAATTTGTAGACTTCTACAACTTCTAGAACTAGAGACTTCTCTAGAAGTAAAAATTACTATCTACCAGACAAATATCTCAAGATGATATTAACATAGAACTCTATCAGTTATACTGGTTTTGCTTGTCTTATTTATGTACTACGGCTATGTAATTCGTTCTATGTAATTTTTTTTACATTATTAGGTTTTTACCGACTTCATAAAAGGAGTAGGTTATCAGTTGAACTATTTTCTTGTTTGATATGAGATTTTTTTCACATAATTAGGTTTCTACCGACTTCAAAAAGGGAGTAGGTTATCAATTAAACACTTTTTTTTTTTTTATTGATAACGGACGGCAAACGAGCAGAAGGACCACCTGATGGTAAGTGGTTACCTTCGCCCATAGACATCTACAACACCAGAGATGTTGTAGATGCGTTGCCAACCTAGAGGATACTGATGGAAGGGGGGACAATGTAGTAGTCCACTATCAGAACCACCACATTTTGGGGAAAGGATGGGTGGGAAAGGGGAAAATCTGGCTTACATGCCATCGAACCGGAACACATCATTAGATATTTGGCGGTTCGTCTTTGACATGATAGTGGTCGCGAGCCAGTCGGAGGACGAACCTCCTACCACCTAAAAAACACTGTTTATTTTATGTGTGTTACCGCATAACTTCTTATAACTTTTTATTGGATGGACCAATTTTGATGATTTTTTTATACGATGGTTAGTAATGTGGTCCTATTTAAAATTAGATGGAAAATGGATATAACGAGCAGGTTTCGAGTTATTCGTAATAATTTTTGTTTGATTATATTAAAATTTCCCTGTTCTGCTAAACCAAAACATAGCGTGGAACTCGTTCCACCACCGTAATAACAAAAATTTGTACAAAGATTGATTAACGGAATATCTTGACAATATACTCTCCCTCGGCTATGAGAAAAGAGTGTTTATTCACTTAACTCTATCTTATCCCCTGTTAACTTAATATCCATACATGCAGTTAACTGCATTATACAAAATCGATACATATACATACAAGCTTTGTGACTGTATCGGATATTCAATAACAGCCTGTATTTTAACGGTCCTCGTTATAACCTATTGTTTACGACTTGGCACTTAACTGCTCGTATAAAATATTTGTGTACTGCTAACTATAAATGTTTCTGAGAGTGACATACATATAATATGATAAAAAAACTGGTAACGTAGTAAGTGAGAAACAGAGAGTTTAAACACTACCTTCTGTCTGTCTAATAATTATTTTTTTTACAAAAAAACGACTTCTAATAAATGCACTAAAAAGAATAATATGTAATTTTTTATCTTCACGCTGTATCACGCATATAGCAGGGTAGACAGAGGAAAACTAGTGTTAAAACACTCCGTCCTATTAAGATTTCCGTCCCCCACTTCCCACCGAATTGAGCTATTGATTGTTGAATGGCGGAACTCAATGCCGCGCTTTACCTAGTTACCAGTGCGAGGAAATCGAATCCACAGCCTGTCGCCTTTACATGCTTGTGCTTTTACACTAGAAAGTAATATTATTACTAATATCTCCAAAACTACTCGTCAGATCTTAACTACATTTATATGGGCCTACATCAGAAGTGCTAGCTATCCAGCAAAAAGTTACGCACACACATACAAAAAATGAGAGCCTCTTTATTTGAAATCGGTTAACATTATTCCTATAAGAAGATAATACGAAATTGTTAAAACGCATTTTAACCGGGGCAAGGTAAAAATAATCTATACTGTGCGTAATCCTATCATGCTCGTTCGTTGCCAAGTGATTTGGGATTAACATCAAGTAATACTTATCCATGAGAGAGTCTTAATATAAAATAGAGATTATGATGAAATTTTCCTTTTCTGTGTGCTTTTTTTAAACTATGTACTCTGCTTTACGACGGGGAAATTATTATTTTTTTGTTTAGCTTCACGCTGTATTCCGCATATAGCAGGATAGGCAGAGAGAACCTAATAACCAAGTGTTAAGACACTCCGTTCCCCACTTTCTGTCGAATTGAGGCATTCGTGCTGAGTGGCGGAACTTAACGTCGCGCTTTGCCTTGTTACCAAAGCCAGGAAAATAAAAATACGGGCGTTATAAATAAATAGATATAAATAAATAGAAAAATAAAATTCAAAGGGGCCTGTCCTAACGCAGAGGCACAAGCGTGCGACTGGAAACGCGACAGGTTGTGGATTCGATTCCCAGAAGTAACTAGCTATCGTATAAAATAAAACACACACACTAACACACATCAACTAGTTTGTTACTCTTTCACGCAAAATATACTAAACTTTACAATAATATACCCTATATACAGAATAACACATACATTATGATACATGAAGATATTGTATAATTGAATACAGCGATAAGTATTTAGCTTAGAATATTAGTAACAAAAACATTTCCCCAAGTGGGAATCGAACCCACAACTCATAATTTACAATGAGACTACTCAACTACGCTTCAATAGCGTCTAGAGTGTTATAGGTGAGAATAAATCGAGCTTACGGGTGTGATTTCCTTTAAGTGCATATGAGATCTTGGTTTAACGTTCCAAGTATTTTGATCTTTGGATAAAAGGAGTGTGTAACTCTACGTTATTTCATTTTATATACTATAGAATAGCTATTGGAAAATATTTTTGTATATTTATTAATAATAGGAGTAAGAGAGAGAGGAGAGAGAGATTTTTTTTAGTTTCACGCTGAATCCCGCATATAGCAGGGTAGACAGAAGGAACCAGAGAACCTAGTGTTAATGCACTCCGTTCATTTTAAACATTTCCGTTCCCCACTTTCCGCCGAATTGAGGCGTTGCATGCTGAGTGGCGGAACTCAACGCTTTCTCAGCCACTCACTCAGCCACGCTTTACCTTGTTACCAGAGCTAGGAAATTAAAATACTAAATATTATATAATATATATTCATTTTTTGGAGTGGGAATCGAATTCACAACCTGTCGCGTTTACAGTTGCGAGCTTGTGCCTCTGCCTCTATATTATTTTTAGTTTCACGCGTTTCTTATGTATAGAGATAGAGTATACAGTGTTTATAAGGTTTTCTATTAATAACCGAGAAGGTTCTTAATTCGATTGTTTTTCTTTGTGTTTTACTACATAACTTTTTACTGGGTGTACCAATTTTAATGATTCTTTTGTAATATGATAGCTAGTGCTTCTGATGTGGTCCGATTTAAATTTAGTTAACATCGGACGAGTAGTTTTTGAGTTATTCGTAATAAAGCTACTTTTTTCTACATTTTATTTGAATTTGATTTTCTTTTTTTTTTTAAATCCTAATTATTCATCTTTTAGAGAAATTGATTCTCGTGGCACGGAACTTAACGCCGTGATGAACTAAAAAAAAACTATTAGTTATTATTATTAAAGTAATATAAATTTAATTGTATATCATATTTTTAATTAAGTATTTATTATATATGAGTATTTAATTATAGCAATTGTAATATGAAGCTGGTAATAATAAAAATAGTTGAACAGTTATGAGATAATATTTATTGTATTTGTATAAAAAGAATAAAAATTATTATTATGAATAAGTCAATTAAATATATAACTGGGTCATCTATTGATTAGTTCCGCCACTCAGCACGCAATGCCTCAATTCGGCGGAAAGTGGGGAACGGAGTGTCTTAAAATCAAAATCAAAATATTCTTTATTCAAGTAGGCTATTACAAGCACTTTCGAATCTTCAATTTACAAAGGTGTCAGTCGTGTCAGTCCTAACGAAAGCTACCACCGGCTCGGAAGGCAGTTCCGCTGAGAAGAGCCGGCAAGAAACTCAACAGTTCCTCTTTTCAAATTGCACTCAGTTCCCTCTGCCTACCCTGCTATAAGCGGGATACAACATGCAGCTATATAGCTTCATACATACGTACATATGTATGTATGTATCTACTGATTATAAAGGATTAGAGTAAGTATTTTTTTTAATAATTTTTATAACTTCACGTTTTTTCGTGTATAAGGAGGGTAGTCAGAGACACCTAGTGTCAGGACTCTCTGTTGTCCACTTTCCACCAGAAATCAGGGTATTGTACGTCGAGTGGCGGAACTCAATGTCAAGCTTTGCCTCACCATGATTGAGACAACCTAAATACATCATTTTCCCGAATGGGAATCGGAACCACAACCAATCACGCTTACACTGTTAGGCACTGTGCCACTGAGCCACGGTAGTCGAAAAAGGTAATATAAATAATAAAAATAATATTCAACAAAGGAATTTCATTATAGTAGTCTTTTTGTTGATTTTTTAATATGTTTTTGTTTTACAATTTTCTAGTACAGCGGGTTAGTTACAGAGAACCCGTCAAAACGTTCCGTTCTCCTTAACGAAGGAGTTTAGGATGATTTTTTAAAACAATGCTAAAAAATATATTAAATGAACAAAATAAATGTTACACACACCACCATGGTCTGACATACACAAAAGTGACATATACGTTGCTCAGAAACGCGTTGTTAACGCGTCAACTGGGACATTAATATATGTATAATCATTAAAGCTATTTATTTTATTTGATGTACCAATTTTTCCATATCTCGCACTTATAGGTAGCCTGTTTGCTCTAAGTGATTGCGTTTACTGTGCATAAGGCAAATATCATTTGTATGTTTGTACACAACTTGTATTGAGACCATCGTGGCGTAGTGGGACAGGGACTGTAAACGCGATTGGTTGTTGGTTCGATTTTATTCGAGGGAATGATTATTTTTAAATTATTTTCATTTCTGCTTTCTTAAGACAGATCGCGGCGTTGATTTCCGTCGTTCAAATAAACAAGGTTGCAACTAAATCAGAGAAATATCTTAGTTGGGATTGGTACTAACAAATTTCAATTAATAACAAATCGTGTACCAATTTTTCGGCCTTTTTAATTTAGAAAAAGTTTACTTTCTATTATCTAAAAATGTTATCAGTGTAAGTCGTTCTTATGTTTATATGTACTTATATAGAGTAATTGACAAAATTGTTGAAAACATCACACGTTAACTGAATAAAAATATATTTTTTATCAGGTAAGCAAAGATAATCTAGTATAAAGACACTCTGTTTTTCGATTTCCGCCAAATTTGAGACAATACGTGTTGAGTGGCGGAATTCAACGCCGTGTTTTGTCTTACCAGAGTGGAAAAATAATTTGGAAATAATAATTTAAATTTTTCATCATTATAATTATTACTGGATAACTTAATCGTATTTTTTGTTGACGAGCGAAGCGAACCAGGGATCCCTAGAGGGAACTAGAAGTTCTGAACTAGAGTTCAATATATTTTATTGTTATTATTAAATTGGGGATCGGAGTGTCTTAACACTAGGTTCTCAGGTTCCCTCTGCCTACCCTGCTTTATGCGGGATATAGCGTGAAGCAAAAAAAAAAAGAAAAACATATAAACAATCTATTACGGTCATATCATTTATTTTAATAACGTATCCGAAGACTCCAATATAAATATGTTAAAGAAATTACTATAAATCGTGTATTTATATTACTTGTGTACCAACCAAATGATATTTGCTTTACGCATAGCAAACGTAATCATCAAAGTAAACAGGCTTCATATAGGCAAATAAGCAGAGAATGTAAGAATAAATCACTCTGTCTTTCATTTTTGATTCACTTGGGAGTTATGAGTATTTTTTTTACTAGTGTCCCCGTTGACGCGTTAACAACGCGTTGCCTAGCGACGTATATGTCACTTTATATAAAACATGGATGTCATACCAAGATAGTGTGTAACATTTATCCATATATAAATACGTGAAACAAAACCTTTGGATCCCTTTTTACGAAAATTACGCGGACGGAGGAGCATGAATCTTGGCACACTTATAGTTTGTATAGCGAAGGAGTGCACAATGATAATATCTTTTTAAAATAATGCATAAAAATATAAATTAAATTGTTAAAATAATTATTACACACACTACCATTTTACATTTTTTACATAGAAAGACAACGCGTTGTTAACGCGTCACCGGGGCCACCAGTATAGGTAAGCTAAGCAGAGAATTTAAAAAGAAATCACTCCGTTTTTCATTTAAGATTTACTTGGAAAGTATGAATATATATATATATATTTATTTCAGCTTCATGCCTTTTCCAATATTGCAGAGTCAAAGAGAATTTAGTGTTAAGACTCTCTGTTCTTCACTTTTCGTCATCATTAGAGATATTTCATGTTAAGAACATAAGAGACATTACGTAGTTCAACGCTGCGCTTTTCCACATTTTGCACTTTCGCTAGAGAGGGGAATTGATTTTTTTTAACTTCACGCTGTATCCCGCAAATAGCATGGTAGTCAAAGGGAAGCTGAAAACCTAGTGTTAAGACACTCCGTTCTCTTTTAACATTTCCGTTCCACCGAATCGAGGCATTGCGGGCTGAGTGGCGGAAATCAACACCGCGCTTTACCTTGTTACCAGAGCAAGGAAATGAAAATACTAAATATTATTTAATATTTTCATTTGCTGGAGTGGGAATTGAACTTACAACCAATCGTGTTAACAGTCAAACGCTGTCCCACTAAGCCACGATGGCCACAGTATTGCATGTTTCCGAAACTAGATCAGGTAGAATATTTATATTTTCTTTTCAATAGGAATAAAGGAATTTAATCTCAAGTCTTCCGGCTATCTCATGCAGGTGTTAGTAGAAACTTGGAGTAATATTAAACGTTATCATGGTGCAAATGGTATAGTCATATTTACGGGTCGTAGATTCAAAGTTGAGTAAAGAAATATTTTTATTCAAATCCACTTGTTGAAATTTCTGTATTTGTTTAGTTATTCGCCTGTCGTAGCGCAGAGGCAGAAACGTGTGACTATAAACGCGACAGGTTGTGGGTTCGATTCCCACTCCAGCAAATGGAAAATCGGCGGAAAGTGAGGAACGAAGTGTCTTAACATTAGGTTCCCTCTGCCTACCCTGCTATATGCGGGTCCCTACCCTATTCTCCCTAAGGTGTATAACAAAATTTAGCTTTCTACGTTAAGTAGTTCCGATTATGCGTTGTATATCAGTCATGTCATGATAGTCGTTTAACGTTTTTAAGTGACTTTTTATAAAGGAGGTCAATTAGATTGTATTTTTTTTACCGTACCGATTTTAATGATTCCTTTTTATATGATAGCTAGTATTTTAGATGTGGTCTCATTACATTTACTTAAAATTTGTTGAGTCGTTTTTGAGTTATTTGTAATAATGTATTTTTTTTTGCGCGTTTATTTGAAGTTCTTTTTTTTATTTTTTTTATTATCGCAAAAATAGCTTCACGCTATATCCCGCTTATAGCAGGGTAGCGCAGGAACCTGAGAACCTAGTGTTAAGACACTCCGTTCCCCACTTTCCACCGGATTGAGGCATTGCGTGCTGTGTGGTGGAACTCAACGCCTCGCAAAAACACCAGAGGTAAGAAAACTAGATTTTCACGTACAAAACTACTTTACAAACAAATATTTCTTTTTAAATTGGATACGATGAAACAAAAATATATACACGAACACAAAAGTTATATTTACAAAAGTAATCTCAAATATAATTTCTCACACTATCTGTGATATATGAAGCTTGTACAAAGAGGACTTTGTCTCCATTTTTCGTCTTTAAAGTTAAAATATCAAAAATTCCTTTACTGAGAACGTACTTCATAAAAATTACACCTTTTATTTCAACTTACTTAGTATATAACGTATATGGTGATATTCCAGCTGAAGAAGCCATCAGGGTGCAATAAATTGGTCGTAGATTCGATATCTACTTGAGGGAATTTTATTTTTTTCACAATGGTAAAACAAGGTGCGGCGTTGAGTTACGCCATTCACTTTTTTTTATGGAAAGGAAAAGCCCATGGCCCCGTGTAACACTAACGGAGCTACAAGTTCTCACACATGGTCTGGATTTCGGGCTGAAATTGGAAGACTGAAATTGGAGTGTCTTGACATTTGGTTCGCTATGATTACCCTGCTATTCCGAAAAAAAGTGAGACGGCAATACACAATAAATGTTAAGTTATGCGTTTAATGATACTACAGTTCCCGTTGGCGTGTTAACAACGCTTTGTCTATAAAGTATATGTCACTTTATATAAACATGGGATCGTATTCGTTTTGGGATTGGGATGTTATTTCGTAAAATGGGATCCAAAGATGTTCCATCGCCTATTAATATATAAATTTTACACTGTCGTTAAATGATAAGTGCTAAAACACTCTTAACACTCTCCCTTCTTTTCGTTTTACAATATGAAGGAAACGTATGAAGTAAGAGACAGCCTTGCAAGAATTTCAAGCTAATAGCATTTGTTAAAGTTTTTGATCAGCTCTACCATACAACTTGTGTTTAACGATAGCTAACTTTACTGCAAGGCATACATAAGAACATATATTGGGTTAGGTAAAGCCTGTGGTTTTGACTTCAATACTGGTTTGGATGAACTAGTAGTGAGCTATCGTGACGCAGTGACAACTTCTGACTGTAAACGCAAGTGGTTGTGGGTTCGATTTCAACTGGGGGCATGATTATAATGAAATTGTTTTTCGTCCTCCCTCTGGTAAGAGAAAGGGCGTTATTGAGTTCCGCCACTCGTCAAGTAATATCTAAATTTCAGGCGCAAAATTAAGAACTGAGATTTTTCATATTTTGTTCTCTTTGCTATACGGTAAAGGGAGTAAATCTGGGACAAAGGTGATGGAAACCAAGACAGGAATTTATCTTCTGTATTCTATTTTACATACTTCATGAAATATCTAGAATATTTGATAAAACATTATAGTAGTCCACCTAAACTATAAAAAACAGCGAAATGCCACCTTTGGTCAAGTTATTCAGCGTAATGGACATTTTTTGTTGACTTCATATTACATTCTGCTTCATTGATAAATGTCAATAAATACTTCACCTAGGATAGAAGTCGAGAACCCTAGCAGATGTGAATATGAGTATGGTAAACTCACTCAAAATATTTCCAAATAAGAATCAACTCCTGATTGAATTCTCACATATGAGAAACACTACAAAAACCCTAAAAATGTTGGTATTTCCAGACCATACATTTCCTCTACTCTAGAATTCTAAACATCTTCTGTTTACGTTCCACAAAAGTTAGATACAGTTAAACACAAGTTGTATGTTGGCGTTCATCAAAAACCGCTAGTCCCAAGCACTAGCAAAACACGCTTACAGCAAAACGAAGCTTGCTAATGTCATATTAATCTAATCGATTTGCCAAAGTTAGTAAGTTCTTGTTAGTTTCTTAACTGGTTTGGTATTTTGTGTATAGGAAGTTTGTGTTAACTTACAGTGGGGAGAGGATCAGTGAGATGTGGTATTGACTAAAAAAGGAGGATCAATGTTTCAAATCCATATCAAATATTATGATAATACAGTAAATTATTCAATTTGCTTGCACACACCTTCAAAAATTCTATATTGATTTTAATGATTTTTTTTTATTATATAGCTCTTAATAAAGGAAAATTACTAATATGTAAGGGTATAATAATATTTGTAAGAGACACTGGAACACGTAATAAAGAATCATAATAATCCAGCCTACGCTATAATAGAAATCATGAAACGGCGCCTTAATCAGGGTTTTTTAAATGTAATGGGCATTTTCTGTTGAAAGTGTCTGATTTTTAACGTGGTGGTAATGATTTCGGCTGTTGATACTTAAAATAAGTATTGTAAAACCAAAGAAACGAAGATACTGATAGCAACTAGTTATTTAAATAAAGATCCCTGAATATATTGGTATTTCGTCATCCAACCTGAAAATTTTATGTAGGCTTCTAAATTACCAAAGAATTGATCAGAAATAAGCTTAGAGTTATTTTGTATACAATAAAAGTAGGAAGGAGAAGTATACCAGTGAAGTCTTTCTTTAATCTGCTAAAAGATAAGCATATCTAGCGAGAAGAAACTCATTAGCAATTACCAAAATATAAAAGATAACATACATAGCTTCACGCTGTATCCCATATAGCAGGATAGGCAGAGGGAACCTAGTGTTAAGATACTCCGTTCCTCACTTTCCACCGAATTGAGGCATTGCGTGCCGAGTGGCGGAACTCAACGCCGCGCTTTGCCTTCTTAGCAAACCCAGAAAATGAAAAATTCCATTTAAATAGTTAAATTAAAAATATCTATTATTTCCTGTCTATCTATTAGTTCCTGTCTTTAAACCAACCAACCTGTCTACAGTCTTAGCAACAAAGTTGAAATTGCAAGGGTAATTTGTTATGATTTGAACTAAACAGGTTAGTTCAAAACTTACTAACTAACTCCAGTGCAACTGAAAACGACGACAGCTATTTATTGACTACTTGTGTTAACTTTGATCTTTAATTCTGTTTCTGATTTGCTTCCGTTTAAATTTAACTTTGGTTGTGTTTTGCTTAATATATTGGGTACAATATTTATTATTTTATCAATTATTGTATTTTTACGTATAACTTTTTAATAGGTGAACCAATTTTGATGATTCTTTTTTGTATGATAGCTAGTGTTTTTGGTGTAGCAGCATTTCAATTTATTTAAGATCTTAATTGTAGCTATAGAGTTATTCTTAATAATTTTTCTTTTTGTTGCATTTTATTTTAAGTCAATTTTTTTTGTTAAAGTTTCAATTATTTTTGGCAAGACACTCCGTTCTCCACTTTCACTCAATATCAAGACGTTTTCGAACTCAAATTAGCGCTTTTTCTAACAAAAGCACAGATATTTTTTTAAGCGTCACGCTTTTCCTCGAATAGCAGTAAAGTATAAGCAGAGAAAGTATAATGTCAAACACTCGATATTTCACTTCTTGCCCAAAATAGAGACATTGCGTGTTGAATGAAGGAACTCAACGCAGCGTTATGTCTAACCAGACTGTTTCACTGCGCTACAATAACTTCCACATCACTCTCATAATATCGTAGCAAGGAGAAACATTTTAACGAAGTTATTTTACTTTGTTTACTTGAAACCATGTAAATACAAAGAGACAAAAATAATACATAAATATATTATTTAGAGATTAAATTAAGAGAAACTAACAGATTACTCCAAAACCACAATACTAGGAACTCTTGAATTTCAATATCTAATCAAACTAGGCAAGTACAAACGCGCAATCAGCCTTGAGGCGACTAATGAAGTCTGGTTAACCAATGTTGTTGGTTTAATGTGTAAAAGTGAGCTAAGAATATTATGTCGAAATTAGCCTTAACAAACCTATAGAGAAAAGAAAACTCAAAAATTCTAGCGACAAGAGAACGAAAACTCAACTCAACTTTAACAAGAACGGACTTACTGAGGAAAAATGAAAATGTCACAAAATAACTTCACGCTGTATCCCATACATAGCAGAGTAGGCAAAGGGAAGTAGAGAACCTAGTGTTAAGAAATTCCATTCTCTTTTAACATTTCCGTTCCCCATTTTCCATGGAATTGAGGGATTGCGTGCTGAGTGGCGGAACCCGAGTTTAATATTTTCATTTTCCGGAGTGGTAATATTGAAAATTTTTTTTTTTCAATTTGCCGCCTCCTAATATCTGCCTTAGACTATAAACTACTTAGCCTGCTGGTAGATCTTCCACTAATTTATTGTAACTAACAAAACCAAAGCCGAAGAGAATCGTGCTATATGAACGCTTCGTAACTGACAGATACGTATTGAACGATGACTGTCAAAGTTTATATTGAAATATAGTTTTTCTTTCCTCAACTTTTCGTTGACTTCAAATTAGTTACAGTTGAAGCGTTAAAAACTGTAAACTTCCCTTAATATACCTTTAGAATTTATTTTTGATGCACTAACATAACCTATTTACTAAATTACGCGATATGAAAAAGTGAAATTTATTCAAAAAATGTGAAAAAATCATATAAATTTTTGTTTTAAAAAAATTAAAAACCTTTTTATGTAAATATTTATATAAATATGTATGTCCTACTTTAGCAAACGATTTATGTATTTTAATATAGCTATACCATTTATTACATCTAAATTTTACATATTTCTGTTTTTAATAAAAATAAATGTTAGCTGAAATTATTATTAAAAAAAGAAAAATATTTAAATGAACGTATAAAAGACACTACGTTTAGTAGCAGGATTCGAACCTGCGACTTTTGGAATCCATGCAATCGCTTTAGTTGTTTAAACTATATGTTCTTATCCAGCTACGTGGAAAGTGTAATACGTTTGTTTCAAGTTACTTTTGTTATTAGAATCTCTGTAGAATTTTTTTTTTTTTTTTTTAACTTTCTAACTGATCAGACTCCAAGAAGCGTGACTTGGAAACTTGCTGTGTTTAAGATTTTTACATTCCCATAATTCTTTTCATAGCCTTACTTAGTAAGAATAACACTATAAAAATATTAAGTGAAACTCAAAATATCTTACAAATTCAAGCCAAAATGTGTCACTCATTGAAGAAGATTTGGTAAGCCCAAAGAACATTGGTTAAGAGACGAGAAAGGCAATTTGTTTTAAAATAACATTCCAATTAACTTCGCTCGCAGAATTCACAAGAAATTACAACTGACAAAATCCGAAAAGCCTTAATTAAAAACGGATATTGATAATCCGAATACCGATACGTGTGGCATAAGCTTAATTTAATGGTGGAGAATCTTAAAAAGGAGCCTAATTGCTCCCAGAATTGTATCTTCGGTAATGTCGCGTTAAAAAACGACAGAGGATAGTCGTGGCGCAGAGGCACAAGCGTGTGGCTGTAAACGCAACAGGTTGTGGGTTCGATTCCCATTCCAAGAAATGAAAATCTGGTGTCAAGTCAAAAAAAGCTGCGTTGAGTTTCGCCACTCAGCACGCAATATTTCAATTCAGCGAGGAGTGCAGAACGGAAATCCTATGAGAACGGAGTGTCTTAACACTAGGTTGTCAGGTTCCCTCTGCCTACCTTGCTATGAGCGTGATACAGCGTGAAGTTAAAAAATATACATAAAAAAAATAAGCGATCTGTGACAGTCCTGTCTTGGAGGTACAAAGTAGAAAGATAATTTAAAACATTTTTAAGGTTTCAAGATTAATTGGTTAGCTAATTTTGAGAAATTATGTTACTTCCCGAGTTTTGCGTCTTCATCTTCATTTTGGAGCTTCCGTTTGTGATCATTTTATTATTTAATTGACCAATTTTGTCGACGTGAGATAAGATTCGCTTAGTCTGATTTGTCTGTTATTTTAGATTGATTATAGTATCATTATGGAGGCTAATTTGTTCGGATACTACTATTATACTAAGGAAAAATGTATTATTCTGTCCAAGAATACTATACATATGTTTATATGTGGAATTTTATGCTATTGATGTCCCATTGGGAAGCAAATTATTAATATTTAATACTGATGAGTTTCTTACCGGCTTTTCTCAGCAGAATTGCTTTCTGAACCTGTAGTATTTTCCGGTAGAACTGACAATAATGATATCTTTATGTTAATTGACGATTTGAAAGTACTTGTAATTACCTACTCGAATAAAGGATATTTTGATTTGATATTTAAGATCTGTTCCAGTTTCGATTCCAAGAACATTGGGTTATACCTACACCTAAGCTTACGCAGTTATTCTAAAAAACGGACTGAGACTGACTGGAAATAAAAATAATGGCTTTCCTATTGTCTCACCTGGCAAAGACTCACATTACAAAAATGTAAATACTTGCACATAACGGTCATGGCTTCGATTTATATTTGAGGGAATATTTGCTTATGTTTACAATATTTTTATTTTTTTTTGCTTAATTGGAATTGTTGTTCAAAAAATATAGTAAGAGCGAAAAAAATAAATTTACTGAAATTAATGCAACTTTTGAAATAGTAAATCAGAGTATTTTTTTATGATTCACCCACTTTCCCTATGGTATACTCGTATACATATGTAATATATACTTTTGGTATCTTCTTTTTTTTATTTACTATTTTTTCAATTACTTAATATTTATCATTTTCATTCTATTATATTTCTAATAGAATGAAAATGATAAATATTAAATAATTGAAACAAATAATAAATCCGTTCATACGTACCTAGAAATATTGTCATTCACATAAAAATTACTGTTTTACTAGAATTATACTTTGTAACAGTAAAATTCATATATTCATTTCAAAAATAAATCCCATACTGTATAGAATCAAAAGCACTTCATTACGACAAGCTCAAAAGCCATTTCTCTATCCAATAAAACATGTAAAGAAAAAAAAATAAGAACTCATTAAAATTATAAATAAAAATTTTACTTTACATAATGACGTACTATCCTTTCAAATGTTGCTCACTTGTTTGATAGAAATACAGTTGAAAATATATTTAATGTGGGTGTAATTGTAACAAGGTTGTATATATTTAGTTCTTTTTTTTAATTAATTTTGTACATACATACATACATAGCTTCACGCTGTATCCCGCATATAGCAGGGTAGGCAGAGGGAACCTAGTGTTGACACACTCCGTTCCCCACTTTCCGCCGAGTTGAGGCATTGAGTGCTAAGTAGCAGAACTCAACGCCGGGCTTTGCCTTGTTACCAAGCCCAGGAAATGAAAAAGTCCATTACCTGGAGTGGGAATCGAACCCACAACCTGTTGGGCTTACAGTTGCACGCTTTTTGCATCTGCGCCACGACAGGCGTTAAATAATTTTGTAGGGATGATTATTATGTATATCATAGGATGGAGTGTTTGAAATTAGGCCGGAAAGTAGTGAACGGAGTGTCTTGACTTGACTAGGTTCTCTGTCTTGCAGGATAAAGTGTGAAGTTAGTAGGTGAAGAAAGAACCTCTTTTTAGGTAGGTTATACTCTTTAGCACAGAGTAAAGTAAGTGCAGACAGTATATATTTAAATTTTACAAAATCAAAATCAACATAAAAATATTCTTTATTTAAGTAGGCTATTACAAGCACTTTCGAATCGTCAATTTACAAAGGTGTCAGCCGTGTCAGTCCTAAAGGAAGCTACCACCGGCTCGGAAGGCAATTTTACAAGTGGAGAACGGAGTGTCTTAATAATAGGTTCCCTCTGCCTACCGTGCTATATGCGGGACACAGCGTGAAGCCATGTATGTATGTACAATTTTTAATGCATAGCAGTTATTGTCATATATGTGTACAGCACATGCTTGTGTGTGTAATATTTTTTTATCAATTTTGGTTGTTATATGCAAGAGATGCCCAAAGCTAGATATCATTTTTAGCTGAATAAAAAAAAGAGAAGGTTCTCGATTGGACTGTATTTTTTATGTGTTACCGCACAACTTTTTACTAAGTGGTTTTGATGGATCTTGTTTGTAGAGCCAGTGCATCTGATGTGGTTCCTTTTAAGTTAAAATTTGACATGTAGTTTTTGAGCTATTCGTAATAATTGTAATATTTTGTGTATTTTATTAGAAATCGATTATCTTTTTTGGTTAAAATTTGAATTGTATCCCCATACATTTTACAGTATAATGAATTAATAGCTAATTTACACTTTGATAATACTCATTGTGATGGACTGTAATTAATTCAATATTGCTGAAATATATATTTATTTCATGTTGTGATTGAAAATTCATAGTAATCACTGTATTAAATTACCAATTACCTATTCCCTTCCCCACTTTCCGCCGAATTGAGGCATTGCGTGTTGAGTAGCGGAACTCAACGCCGCGCTTTTGCCTTGTTACCAAATCCAAGAAAAGAAAATATCAAATTTTACATTTCCTGGAGTGGGAATCGAACCCGCAACCTGTTGCGTTTACAGTCGCACGCTTGTGCCTCTGCGCCATGACAGGCACTAGATTCTCTGGTTCCCTCTGCCTACCCTGCTATATGCGGGATACAGCGTGAAGTTAAAAAAAAAATAACCAATTACCTATATACAACAGTTCCCTTACTCTCTGAGGGACTGACAAATAACGTACAGCCGAAACTAAAGGCGTAAAATATCGAAATACTAACAATAATATTTAAATAATACTAAAATGCGCTAAAAAGCAGAAATATTACGAATAACTCCAAAACTACTTGTTAGGTTTACCCTTTTTGGTTTACCTTTTTTGTCGTTCACTTGAAAATTGGCATATGTGATTTAAGGAGAAGAATTTCAAGACAATAATATCTGACGTCCTTGCTAGAACTACCAGGACAACATTTTTTTTTTTTGGATAATTATTTTCATTTACCTGCTCTAGATATAGAATAAAATGCGGTGTTGAGTTCCGTTGAAAAAAGGCAAAATATATACTCAAATATAACAATTTTTGATGTTTTAAAGTGTTAATCCCACACTTAGGAAACGAAAAATATATTTAGAAAACGTATAAAAATTTGAAAACAGCGGGACTCGAACCCGCGCCTTTTGGAAACCGTCCAAGCGCTCTGACCACTAAGCCATGCGTTCTACATCCGGCTGCGTAGAAATTCTTAAACGCTTGTTACTACTTTCTTACTCAAATTTAAACAAAAATATGCTGTTATATGAGTAATTCCATGTTATTTCACAATACAAATGTAATATTTGCATTTCTCTGTACTTGGTTGTTCGTGTACCTCTTTGACGATTTGCTAACGTCTAATGGGAATAGCCCGTTTATACAGATTGGCAAGTTAGTTTTGAATTAACAGATTTATATGGAGATTCATCTTGATTTAGTATCTTCATGTAGTTTAGGTAAGATTTATTACATACATACATACATACATAGCTTCACGCGGTATTCCGCATATGGCAGGGTTGGCAGAGGGATCCTAGTGTTAAGACACTCCGTTCCCCACTTTCCGCCGTATTGAGTTACCAAACCCAGGAAATGAAAAGACATATATATTTTTTCAAATAGTATTTAAAAATAAGAATAAAAAGGCAAACATCTACTTCAGGAAACGACACTCCATTTCAAATAACGATACGCATTCAAAAAGAAATTTGAGCCGCACTAAGGAAGGTACCTCCATATTCCTTTTCGAGCATTTAAAATATAAAAATACAAAGAAAGTTTTAGCGAATACGATTCTGAGAAAAATAATCTGTTTACTGAAGCATTCGAGGAAATAAATTCAGTGAACGTGCAGCTTAAATAGACCGTTAGAGAGGGATGGGTGATATAGAAACATTTGTGTTAGATAGAGATAGCGTATAGAGGGTGCTATGCAAGTAATAATATTTAATAATGTTATTGTGTTAAGTAATGTAAAACGTTTTATTTCCACGAAAACTAAGATATCTGTATTAGAGATATCAGTGGCGATACAAAAAAAAATATATAGACTTTTTTTTTCCTTTCTTTTTAACTTCACGCTGCATCCCGCATATAGCAGGATAGGCAGAGGGAACCTGAGAACCTAGTGTTAAGACACAATGTTACATTTCCTGGAGTGGGAATCGAACCCACAACCTGTCTCGTTTACAGTCGCATGCTTGTACCTCTGCGCCACAAATGGCGCATTTTATATAGATAAAGACCGGTATATAGAGGTTTTTGCTTTTAGCTTCATGCTGTGTTCCGCGCATAGCAGAGTAGGCAGAGGGAACTAGATAAACTAGTGTTGATACACTTCGTTCTCTTTTAACTCCAGCCTGTCGTGGAACAGAGGCATAAGCGTGCGACTGTAAACCCGACCCGGTTGTAGGTTCAATCCCCATTTCATTCTAGCTCTGGTAAAAAAGGGTGGCATTCCGTTACTCAGACCGCAATGCCTTAATTCGGCGGAAAGTGGGGAACTGTATATACAGGTAAGCTGGCTACCATAGGTAAGCCGGTATATATCGTACTGAACACCCTATGTCTCGAAATCAGGCAGAAAACGGCGAACGGAATGTCTTGACACCAGGTTTTATCCGACTACCCTGCTATGAGGGGTAAGGCGAGGCAATTAGCTCGCAAATTCATGAAAATAATAATAAAATTAATTGTTATACACCCAATAAACTCTACGAATCGCCATTATTAACTAATTGTTTATATTAAAACAATGTTCGGAATTACCATACATATGTATGTATGTATAGAACATACATACGTGACAATGATAGAATATTTGCGCTAACAAAGGCTAATTAACTATAGTAATTACAATATATTTAATTTATTCGATTTCATTGAAAATATACGTTTATGCTTGTAGACACATCCTTATTTAACCGACTTCAAAATATAGAGGTTCTCAATTCGACTGTTTGTTTATGTGTATGCGCGTGCAGCGTAACTGTTTACATGGCGAATGGCGAATGATGTGGTCCCATTTAAATTTAGTTAAGTCAAGTAGTTTTTGAGCTATTCGTAATAAGATTACTTTTTGGTGCATCTTATTTGAAATCGATGTTCTTTTTTGATATATTTCACTGATTCGAATGAACTCGTTAGGTTTATTTTGTGACCTAAAAATGAAAGTGACTTAGGTTAGATTTATTCATGTTTTTTCTCATTTGGCAGAGATAATTTGGTGTCAGATCACTTCGTGAACGCAACACTGTGCTTTGTCTTCCCACAGGGAATAAATTCAAATAATTTATAAGTACTATATATAAATAAAATGATTACCCCAAGTGGGAATAAAACCCACAACCAATAGCCTTCCGAGTCAGACATTGACTCACTACATCACGGTAGCTTCTATGGTTACTATTTCACTTTTTATTTAGCTTCACGCTGTATTCTGCACGTAGCAGGGTAGTCAGAATAAAACAGAGAACCTAGTGTTAAGACACTCCGTTCTGTTTTAGCATTTCCGTTCCCTACTTTCCGCCGAAATTGAGACATTGTGTGCCGAGTGGCGGAACTCAACGCCGCGCTTTGCCTTATTATGAGATCGAGGAAATAAAAATACAAAATATATTTAATATTTCCATTTCAATTAGATAATTAATTTCGTTTGGTGTTGTCGTAGTAGAAACTAAGCATAATTAATATGACAAATAACTTTATGCTACCTGAAAATATCTATTTTTGACTTAATAAATGCTATACCGCAAATAGTGAAATTACTACAAACCGCACAAACGCAGAATGAAATACCACAGGCTATTAATTGAATTGTTATTTATAAATCACTTAATTACTAATATATAGATGTAATATATTTTTTACTTTCAGGCCTACTGTATTAAGCAAGGTAGACAGAGAACACAGTGGAAAGAAGAAGAAGAACACTCTGTTCTCCTTATTCAATTTAATTTAAGTTAGAGAGAGTGGCTTCAAGTTTCTTACAGAAAAAAATAGTTACACGCTTTTTGATGCGTAGTCAGTGAAACTAGTGTCTAAATACTCCGTTCTACTTCCAAATTAGAGACAAATAAAAATATTTTTTTAGGAAAAATTATTATGATAAATGTCATATCATCCTGTAAATTAGTCACGTCGCTATCATGACTATAAAAAAAATATAATGCAATCTCTCATAGTGTAATTATCTCTTATGTACCGATCAATCCCCCTTCGTATGTCCTCCACACCACATGACATTGGCGAAGTGATTTGTACTCAACTGGCGCAAATCACTTTTGAAAGTTCGAAACGCAATGTCTAAAAGTGAATATATATATCCTTTTTTTTCGTATTTAGTACGTGTCCTTTACCTGCTAATTGGCGGAAGTCAACGCCGCGCTTTGCCTTATTACTAGAGGGAGGAAATGAAATTATTATTAATATTTTCATTTCCTGGAGTGAGAATCGAACTCACAATCGCGTGTACAGTCGCTTGTGCCTATGCACCATAACAGGCCTTATTAAAATCGAATTCAGCTAAAAAAGATACTTTCATAAATAACTGGTCAGATCTTAAGCCAAAATGGCGCCTGTCATCTTATGAAACGAAGAAAAATGGGTTATCTTTTATACGCAAAGTCGGCTTTTTATGTTCGAGAGACAAGTTGCGACTTCTATGGGCTAGTTTAGTTGTAAGATTTTTAGGGTTAAAGCGTTACAAACCGGTTATTGTTATTTTTTTAACCGAGTTTTAGAGGAGAAGGTTCTCAATTCTGACTGACTGTTTTTTATGTCTGTTAGTAATTTATTACTGGATGAACCAATTTTGATGTTTCTTTTTTATATAGCTATCATATAGTACTCCTGATGTAGTCTCATTTATATTTTGTTATAAGTAGTTTTTGAGTTATTCGTAACAATTTTATTTTTAGTGCATTTTATTTAAAATCATTTTGTTTTGAAATTTTAATTATTATAAAGAATTCATTGCGATTGTCAGAACCAACTAGTATAAGTACATGTACAAGTAGTGACCATAGACCGCTGAAGTTTGGCATGTAGGCTTTTAGGAATATAAGAGAGCTCTAAGACAGGATTTCTAGAAATGCTTCCGAAAACAGAAAAAATCACAATTCGCGGAGTAGAAGATAATATATCTTCTACTCCGCGAATTATGATTTTTTTCTGTTACGACACCACAAGTAGTGGACCAGTGTTTACCTGTAGGCACGATGGTGGCGTAAAATCTATATTCAGTAAAATTATTTTTAAAATAGAGAACGGAGTGCCTTACCACTATACTTATTGAACTTTTTGAACTCGGCTTATATAGGTCAAACAAGTACGCAATATATTTTAAACCAGATTATTCTATATATCATATAACAGGACTCCTCCAATTTACTAATCGTTGAGATCACATTCCAAGTGGCTTGAGATACAGCATCCGTCGGTGTTTATCGTTCCAGCTTCATTAAGCCTTGGCCAATTATAGAAGATGCTACTTAGCAATCCAATAGATTTACCATTTATTGTATAGATATACAAGTGTTTTTCATCATTTTAAATTATATTATAACTGTCACTCGCGGTTTCGATCACGTGGTCGGTGGCAATCCATACTACATGAGTATGTACGAGTACATATATAGTTTTTGTATGTTTTAATTTGAAAATCCTAGATTTTGAAATGGTTTAACAAATAAATATATTTTTAACAGAAAGTAATAAAATATGTGTAAAAAGCTTTATAATAATCGGTTGAGTAGTTTAGATGCCTGTCGTGGCGCAAAGGCACAAGCTTGTGACTGTAAACGCGACAGGTTATGGGTTCGATTCCCACTCCTGGAAATGGAATTTTTCATTTTTTGGTTGGTAAATTAATTGGTTTGGCTGGGTTTGGTAACAAGGCAAAGCGCGGCGTTGAGTTCCGTCACTCAGCACGCAATGCCTCAATTCGGCGGAAAGTGAGGAACGGAGTGTCTTAACACTAAGTTCCCTCTGGCTACCCTGCTATATGCGGGCTACAGAGTGAATCTATGTATGTACGTATATATGAGTAGTTTTGATGTAAAAACATACAAACAAATGTGCATTTAAATATATTTAAAGTACAGATACATTAATTTTATTATTTATTATAGTTCTATACATCGTTCATAATTTCCTATGTATGGAGTTTATGAACCTTGCCTTGTCACTTCCGTTGCTTTTTCCTGTAGTTTCAACTGCGAAATGTATAACATCGTTTTTTCCGACTTCCCATAGGTATTTTCAGAAATCCTCTCTTACTGCTCTACAATTATTAACTATTTAAGAATATTTTTAACGCATAGTACATTTTTTTTTTAAATTTGTAGCCTACATTTCTACATTTTTGTATCATAGCACGTAAACTCTCCTTTCCTGCAGGAATTTCCAGAAATTCTCCCTTAGTACTTACACAAAAAACCTAGATGCCAAATCTTAGCTATCTACGCGTTGTAGTTTGAGCTATGCATGTCAGTCAGTCATTTAGGAACGGAAGTTTTGTGTATATTCATATTCTCAATTTCAGCTTTCTATTGCCAGTAGTTTTGGATGTGCGTTGTCTGTCAGTCAGTGACTCAGGGCTTTATGTACACTAGTAGCCCCGTTGACGCGTTAACAACGCATTGTCTTTACTAATGTATATATGTCACTTTGCATAAACATGGATGTCAAACAATGGTAGTGTGTGTAACATTTATTTTATTAAAAAACGTGTGCCAAGTTTCATGCTCTTCTGGCCGCGTTATTTTTATAAAAGGGAATCCAAAGTCTTTGCTTCACGTATTTATATACAGATATATTAAAAAGGAGACAATTCAATTGTAGTAAGAGGACAGCCATTTAGTGATTGTCGAGATTATATAGTAAGTGGTTGGAGATGTAACATCCGTCTGCATATTCACTGACACAGTTTCTTTAAGCCTTCTTTAAATTTAAAATATTATTAACCGACTTCAAAAAAGGAGGTTTTCAATTCGCCGGTATTTTTTATGTTACGATATAACTATTGACTGTTTAAACTACTTAACTTTAATTAATTTTAAATTACTTAAGCTTCGAACTAATGTTTGTAATTATTTTTTTGTGTGATAACTGTAATGTGTACTGTAATGTGGTTTTCCTATGTGGTCTCATTTAAACTAAATTTATGATATATCGACAAATAGTTTTTAAGTTCTTCCTTCTGTAGTGACATATGGCACAGCAAAATGTCTAAAATTTGTCGATAAGCATTGAACATAGTGTCTTGACTCTAGGCGCTCTCTGACAACCCCGCTATGCAAGATAAGTCATACATACATACATACATAGCTTCACGGTGTATCCCGTATATAGCAATGTAGGCAAGGGGAACCTAGTGTTAAGACACCCCGTTCCCCAATTTCCACCGAATTGAGGCATTGCGTGCTAAGTAGCGGACGCGTTGCGACGGCGTTGCCGTGTTACCAAACCCAGAAAATGTTAAATTCTATTTCCTAGAGTGGAAGTCGAAACCACAACCTGTCGCGTTTACAGTCGCATCCTTGTGCTTCTGCGCCAAGACAGGCTTTAAGGCACAAAGCTACTTTTTTAAGTAGTAAGAAATTACATACATTTGTTACCTTAACAAAAGGCAATTTAGATAAGAATTGGAAAGACTAAAACATTAGCATACTGGTATTTTTAATTAAGCGTAGCTATTTGCATTTTACATTGAAAAATGGAATTTATTCGTTAGAGTTTTCATATTGTTTATTTTTGTGGCGTTTCGCTTAAGTGCTTCTCTATTTTACTTAATTAAATACTTGGGTATGATATTCATCGTTTTATTCAATATTTGCAATGCATTTGGGTCACAGGAAAATAGATAGAACCTAGATAGATAGATAGACAAAAAAAACTTTATTGCACACTTGAAATGATACATAAAGAAAATTTTAAATAATATAACAAATGCACAAAGGCGGCCTTGTCACTAAAAGTGATCTCTTCCAGGCAACCTAACTGAAGGAATCTACAGATAAAAGCGGGCACAATGCGGTGCAAAAACTATAGCAGAAAACAGAAATAACTAAACTAATAAATCGATCTAAAGTACTGTTAAACCTACATATATACAAACAAACATACATGCATACATACATATGTATATACATCCATACATAAATATATATATACATACATACATATATTCATGTCAATACATTTATACATTTCTATATGAATAATAAATATACTACATGTGGATAATATACTCCTAGTGTTTAGACTCTCTGTTCTCCGCTTTCCGTCCAACTTAAATGGCGGATCTCAACGTTTTTTGGTTCTTTTTTAATATTTATTCTGATAACTACGGACACTTGGTCCATAACTTTTGTCAACTTTCACTATATTTTCAGATCACTTAACTAAGCTTAGGAAATAAGATATTTTTTTCCAAAGAAGTCCAAGTATTTTAGTTGCCCACTTAATATATTATTTTAACTTATGCAGAATGAACCAGAGAATCTAGTGTTAAGACACTACGTTCCATCAAACTAAGGCATTGCGTGTTGAGTGACGGAATTCAACGCCTTATTATGCCACAGTGAGGAAATGAAAATACTAAATATTATTTAACATTTTTATTTCCTGAAGAGGGAATCGAACCTGCAACCAGTCGCGTTTGCAATCGCGCGCTTGTGCCTCTTCTCCAAGTAGTAAGAAAATAACATAAAAAGAGCAGCGTCAGCAACATTTTATTACACGAACTCTTTTATAAAATACTATTGGAGTGGAAACCAATATAAACGTGAAAGAAATAAACAATATTGCACATCTATCATCTCGATCCGATAAGAAGTTATTCAATCTGAGGCAGAATATGACATGCAAAACTTTCTATAGCAGATGCCGCTGACTGTCATATAAAGGGGTATTTGTTGGAAAAGTGTAGTAGTTGTTTTTGATTTTGATTTTTCTTAACCGACTTCAATAAAGGATGAGGTTCTCAATTCGATCGTTATTTTTTTTTCTATTTGTGTTACTGCATCTATATATTAATACGTGAAGCAAGTTAAATTTTGTTTGGTGGTAGGAGGTTCGTCCTCCGTCTGGCTCGCGACCACTATCATGTCAAAGACGAACCACCAAATATCTTATGATGTGTTCCGGTTCGATGGCATGTAAGCCAGGTTTTCCCCTATCCCCAAAATGTAGTGGTTCCGATAGCGGACTTCTACATTGTCCTCCCCTTCCATCTGTATCCTCTAGGCTGGCAACGCATCTACAACGCCTCTGGTGTTGTAGATGTTCATGGGCGAAGGTAACCACTTACCATCAGGTGGTCCTTCTGCTCGTTTGCCATCAGATATCCATAAAAAAAAAAAAAAAAATCGGTGAGTGCAGTAACAACGTAAGTCATGATTTTCAAATTTTACAGGAGAGAGAAAAACAACACGCATCTTGTCTTTCTAAGCTACTTTAAATCGATTACGAATTTTTGCATTTTTGTGACTTATATTGTTTCTGCACTCATTGATTCATATACTTTGGACCCATTTTTACGAAAATTACGCGGATTCGTGATCCTCCGGAGCATAAAACTTGGCACACTTATAGTTTATATAGAGAAGGAATGCAGAATGCTAACATTTTTTTTAAATATTGCATAAAAACTATTTTAAATTAATAAAATAAATGTTACACACACTACCATGGTTTGACATTCACGTTTATATAAAATTACATATACATACAGTGCTAAAGACAACGCGTTGTTAACGCGTCACCGGGACCACTAGTATTAATAAAAAAACATAATATATTATAAAATAAATGTTGCACACACTACCATGGTTTGACATCCATGTCTATATAAAGTGACATATGCATACATTGCTAAAGACAACGCGTTGTTAACGCGTCAACGGGGACACTAGTGAGTTTTTATTGGGTGAACCAATTTTTTCTTTGATTATCTTTTCTTTGATTACCTTGCTATGAGAAATAAAGCATGAAGCTTCTTTTTTTAACTAAATGTAAAAGTTTCCTTGCAATAGACGAAAGCTTTCGTATTCTCAGAATTCCAAAATTGTAACGAAATTTGAGTATAGCTGTTAAGATAATGGCGTTTCCGCTACAGACGTCTATTAGTTACTGAAAACAAAATATATATCAACTTTTAAGAAAAATAAAATCAACGTAAGACAAAACGCGGCGTTGAGTTCCGCTATTTAACGCACAATGTCTCGAATTCATGTGGAAAACGGCGAACGGTGAGTCTTGACACTAGATGTTCTGACTACAATGCTACGCGGTATATCATCTTCTTAGGAATCATCATTATTAAAATCTCGATGTAACGAAATAGCAACACAAAAAGAAACTAAACCAGAGAGTGAGACAGTATAACATTTATGTAGCGTTTGCTACAACTCGTAAACAAAAAACAAAATAAATTAGAATAAAATAAATAGATAGTAATAATAAATATTTTTACTTTCCCTTCTACCGAGTGTGAACTACACTACACAAATACAAAAAATACAAAAAAAAAAAATATTACTTTTACAAAGATGTTCTGTTAGATTGTGATTGGAGCCCTCCTTTAAGCAAGAAATGCCTGTATTAGAAAGCCCCGTTCTCCCACAACAAATATTACTATATAATTTAATTACAACATAATTGCTATTTGTACATATATATGTACTTTTTTCTTTTCAGCTTCATGCTTTATTCCGAATAATAAAGTAATCAGAGAGAACCCATTTCAAGACATTCTGTTATACATTTTCCGCGCGAATTTTTTTTTTTTTTTATACCACGACGGTGGCAACAAGGCACACGGCCCACCTGATGGTAAGTGGTTACCGTGGCCTATGGACGCTTGCAACACCAGGGGCATCACTTACGCGTTGCCGACCCTTCAAAAACCTATTTATTCCCCTTTTGAAGAACCCCATATTGTAGCCCTCTGGGGAAACCTCGGCAGGGAGATCATTCCACAATTGGAGAGTCCGCGCGAATTTGACATTGCGTAGACATTGCCTTGTATTGAGTAGCGGAACTAAACGCCACGCTTTACCTTAGTAGAGCAGTGAAATGAAAATAGTTTAACGTCTAGCTTCTATATAATCTAAATATAATAAATACATTTTATATAAACATCACGTTTACAAAATTCGAACCTAAAACAACGACAACCAAATAACCAAAAAGGTATTCAAAATATTTTTAGGTGAGCTTACAGCAAAATAAATTCTCGTTATGAACTTCGAAGTTTGAAGTGTTGGACTTCTATTCTGTTCTTCTACTATTCTGTTCTAGACCGACTAGATTGTAATCATACATTAAAACATTATCTTCAATAGCATTAATTTATATAGTAAATGCCCGATACGAAAGGAGTGGCTTAACATTAGGCTGTCTCTGACTACCCTGCTAACAGAATCTAGAGTGAAAAACAATCCTTCATTTTTCGTCCAAATTTCGAATATATTTTATATATTTAAAATATATATATACATTATGCTTACAGAATTCGAACCCAAAACTATTTATTTATTTAATTATTTATTACTAACAATTATAACAAAAACAAAAAGAAAAACAAAAGAAATAAGTAAAATTTTGGTGTAAAGGCATCATAACCACAGGTGATCTCTTCCAGGCAAGCCCTACCATGAAAAAGAAAATAATGTGCAAAGATATGACAGGGTGGAGTACAAATGATATTCATATTTTCTTAATATAATAAACTAGTTCAAGGTTCAATTAAATTTTGAACATCAACGGTAAGGACAGCAAGTAATGCAAAAGCTTTTTTTAGGTGAGCTTTTTAGAACTTAGGTGTTGGTCTTGGTACTATTCTGTTGTAGTCCCACTAGAATCTATGTAGAGCTTTTCATATATACATACGTACATTATTTTCTAGGAGAATAGATAAAGTGAATGCGCTTAGAATTTCTTAAAATGATATGATGTCATTTTTTTAGGTTCTCTCCGACTGCCATTCAAAAAGAACGTAGAGTTCAAACAATCCGTTCTCCAATTTCCGCCGGATTGAGGCATTGCGTGCTGAGTAGCGAAACTCAACGCCGCGCTTTGCCTTGTTACCAAACCCAGGAAATGAAAATACTAATCTTTAAACTTCCTGGAGTAGGAATCGAACTCGCAACCTGTTTTAAAGTCGCACGCTTGTGCCTAGACGCCACGACAGGCGTCATTACATATATTTTAGATATTGATTACGTTTACAAAAGTATTTCCAAGCTTTAGTTTGGGGAATACCCAAACTATTTCCAGTCTTTATTATTATTTTAATTCCAACGTACAGCGTTTAACGCCTGTCGTGGCGCAGAGGCACAAGCGTGCGACTGTGAACGCGACAGGTTGTGAGTTCGATTCCCACTTCAGGAAATGAAATTTTTAATTTCCTGGGTTTGGTAACAAGGCAAAGCGCGGCGTTGAGTTCCACCACTCAACAGGCAATGCCTCAATTTGGCGGAAAGTGGGAACGGAATTGTTGTAAGAGAACGGAGTGTCTTAACACTAGGTCCTCAGGTTCCCTCTGTCTACCCTGCTATATGTGGGATACAGCGTGAAGTTAATTCCAACGTAATGATAACAAGTAACGAAAGGCTTTTAATTTTTTTTAAATGAGCTTTCAGTCCCACTAGATTTTGTATGATGTAGAGCTTTTCTTTCATACATACATACATTTTTTTCAATAGAGAATGTTATAATGAGAAATGAATAACGTGAATACGCTTAGAATTTCTTAAGTTATGATGTGATGTCATTTTCATAGTAAATTTTAATTAGGTACTTATGTGTTGTATATCAAGGGTTGACCTTATTTTTTTGTTTATGATTTTAGGTTTAATATTTTTTTAAAAAATTTTCCGTTTTTTATTTAGATTGTCACAACAATTTACTGATTTAGTAACAATTTCTAGATACATACATACATACATAGCTTCACGCCGTATCCCGCATATAGCAGGGGAGGCAGAGGGAACCTAGTGTACAGACACTCCGTTCCCCACTTTCCGCCGAATTGAGGCATTGCGTGCTGAGTGGCGGAACTCAACGCCGCGCTTCTCCTGTTACTAAATCCAGGAAATGAATAACTCCATTTCTTAGAGTGGGAATCCAACCAACAATCTGTCGCGTTTACAGTCGCTCGCTTGTGCCTCCGCGCCACGACAGGCGTTACAATTTATAGATTTTACCCTTTTTATTTATAATGTCATTTTTGAAATATGTAGTTAGTAGCTATTAACATGGCTATGGTCGTGGGTTCGATTTTCGCTTAAATAATGGTATAATGCTTAAATTTTAAGTGTTTTCAATATCACTTTCGTCATTTCGTCATCATCGACATCGTAAATATAAAAATATTTTCGTTTTAAGCAGGCCTACTGTAATAGAAACGTTGGACTATAAATGAAGTAATTGTGTGTTCTATATTCATATATACATAGCTTCACGCTGTATCCCGCATATAACAGGGTAGGCAGAGGGAACCTAGAGTTAAGACACTCCGTTCCCTACTTTCAGCCGAATTGAGGCATTGCGTGCTAAGTGACGGAACTAAACGCCGCGCTTTGCCTTGTTACCAAACCCAGGAAATGTAAAATTCTATTACCTGAAGTGGGAATCGAACCCACAACCTGTCGCGTTTACAGCGTTTACAGTCGCATGTTTGAACCTCTTTGCCACGACAGGCGTTGGTGAACACTTAAACAATTATTCAAATGCATTAACATTCGCTTCAAGAAACAAGCTCCTTTCTCTATATAAACAAATTTGAAAATATCCTATTAATGACGCCTTAGAAATATGGGCTAGAAATTAAGTTATAATAGTTCTAGACAGACCGAGATCTTTTAGTAGATTATAGAGATTTCGCTGTTATACTTCTCGCTCCGACCTCTACTGCGTACAAATTAATTCTAAACCTAATTTTGGTCAGGTCGTTGATAAATTCGAAGTACTCGGTTACTTTGAATTTATGATATTTTGGAATATTTATTTATCATAAAACTGTAAGTTTCACTTTTGTTTTAGCTTCACGCTGTATCCTGCACATAGCAAGGCAGAGGGAACCTGAGTACCTATGTTAAGACACTCCGTTCTCTCAAAATTTCAGTCCCCCGCTTTCCGCCGAATTGAATTGCGTGCTAAGTGGCGGAACACAACGCTGCATTTTTCCTTATTACGTTAAATTCTACTTATAAGTTTTATAACCATAATTATAAATATATCTGCCTTTAATACCTCATTACTAGGCATACGTCATTTCAATCCATTTTCTAAGTAGTCGTCAGTTAAAGTGAGACAATAAAGAAAGTTCTAGCACGCACAGCGGAGTTTTCTTAACTTTCCCATTGTAACTTCTATGTGTAACTCATCAAAACTCTTCAACCTATAAAAGATTATATTACATGCATTTTTTTCCATTTATATCATATTTTTTTTAGTTGCTTTACGCTTTTATCCGCATATGCAATGTAAACATAGTGTCTTAACACTCTCTCCTGCACTTTCCGCCTGAATTAGAGATATTGTGTGTTGAGTCGCGGACTTCAACTGTGCATTAAGTCTTCTTACCAAATATCATTTCATCGCTGTGGTAAGACAAATCGTGGCGTTAAATTCCGCCATATAACACACAATGTCCTAAATTTTGAGCAGAAAGTGGCGAAAATAGCGTCTTGACACTACGTTCTCTTTGACACATTGATAAAGCTTGAAAGGTTTTTTACCAAATATAGAAAAATACATATTATGTAAAATATGATATTGAAAATTTCACACTCTGTTTGCAGTATATGAAAAATACTACACAATAAAGCGTTTACTGAACTATACTCAACTGAAATTTATATTACATACTGAAATATTATGATTAAGATTTTTAAAAATGACTTCAAATAAAATGCACTAAAAAGTAAAATTATTACGAATAACTCGAAAACTATTAATCAGATCCTAACTAAATTTATTCAGGATCACATCAGAAACATTAGCTATCATATAAAAGAAGAATCATCAAAATCGGTTCACCCAGTAAAAAGTTATGCGATATCACATAAAAAAAATAGAGTCACATTCAGAACATTTTTATTTGAAGTTGGTTAATAATAAACAAACTTTAGTAATAATTCTTTGATCTTGCAAATATTCATATATATATTACAAATATTTACCGCAACTCATCGAATTTACACTTCTCGAGCACTTTGATAACTTGACGCCTGTTAATAAATGTTTATGAGATATATTCGTGCCGTGAATAACTTGATAAATCATCATAATCATAAAATACATACTGTTCTCGGCTAGTATTTATAAGTTTGAATTTTCCTGTATTTTTACTTTATTTAAATAGGTATTTCTATATGAAAACATTAAGCTTACTTGATTTTTTTAAGCAATAATTTATTCACTCTATAGATAAAACATTATAATATTTATTGATATTAAAAAAAATATATGCAAGTCCATTATCAACGTATTCACTCCTACATTAATATCCCTAAAGTTGGTATATTTTTTTTTAACTTCACGCTGTATCCCGCATATAGCAGGATCCCGGGTAGGCAGAGGGAACAAGAGAACCTAGTGTTAAGACACTCCATTCTCTTTCAACAATTCCGTTCCCCACTTATTATACAAGTTAGTATATTAGTAGCGAGAAATGGATATTATTGTACAAGAGTAAGTTCGAGTCCTGCTTTAAGCAATATATATATTTTTGTGATATTTATAGAGCCGAATAGACAGTTAGTTAGTTATTTTATATAATAAGCAGGAAATACGTGTTTTTCATATACTTTAATTAATTCTACAACTCACCATATAACATGGAGATAAAAAGCAATATTGCATTCAGGAGGTATGAATGCCACTTTATCCTTTTCAAATCAGCCATTTTAATTTAAATTAATATTATTTCCATATATTTTCACTTCTCTACACTCTTCTTCTCTTCATTGTCACTAAAACAATGTCATGTCACGTCAAACAATTATCTCTAAGATGACATATTTACACTTTCTACACCACTAAAGATGTCAAATTTATTTTTACATACAATCAACTCGTTGACAAATAACGGAGTGACACTTGGAGCAGTTAAAATTAATGTCACGCCATATATTACGAGCTCTTAGTGCTTTTCTATTTTTATTTTACTAAGAACTTTATGTGTGTACATAAATCGTTTCAGTACTTCGTTCTTAATAAACGCGAGACGCATAACTTTCACTGAAATTAAACCAAAATATTGAATGTAGAGTCGATATTTTTTGCCAAAAAAAACACTTTTTCACTTATAATTTTTTTAACTATATGACAATTGTATCGGCATTTCGATGTTTTTTTGTTAATATCGCGCACAACCGCACGGCGCGGTGGTGTGACTAGAACTGACTTACATAAGGGACCTGTCCTGTTCCAGAATCTGGATAGAGAGAGAAGATAACATCAGTGGAGTTTTTAATACTATAGAGCGAGATGGAAGCTGGAGATGAAGGAAAAATCTTGGAGCAATTTAAATAAACAAAGTAGTGTATAATAATAAATTATTAATCTGTACTAATATTTTGTTAAAACGTGAAGCCCCAAAGGCTTGTGGCTATAAATATGAGGGTTGTAGGTTCGATTCTCAATTGAAAGGAATGATTTTATTTAAATAATTTTCATTTTGTCGCTCTGAGAACGAAAATCTGAAAAGAACGGAGTGTTTTAACATTAGATTCTCAGGATTTCTCTGTCAACAATGCTATATGCAGGATACAGCGTGAAGCTTCTCGCTCTCTCTCAAAGTGCGACGTTAAGTTCCTTCACTTAACACACATACTTAGAGGAATTATTTAATTAAATAAAAAAAATATTATTTTCATTTTATAGCTATGGTAAAACAAAGTGCGGCGTTGAGTTCCGCCACTTAATAAGCAATGTCACAATTAAGAGCAAAAAGTAGAGAATGGAGTGTCTAACCACTAAATTCTCTCTACTTTACAGTGTAGGATTTAGCTTAAACAATAATAATATTTTGTGTGAAAACGCAATGCTTTTATAATGAATGTGTTAAAAATGCATGTGTTTTGATGAATTTTAATAGAGACCGCTTATTTGGTAACACGTGTAATTGGTTAGATTGAAAATTTATGAATGATTTTGGATTCTGGGTGTAAATGTGAATGGTTATGGGTTTGATTCCCACTCAAAAGTATGATAGCTCATTATCTTCATTTTTTAACTGCAGTATGACATAACGCGGCGTTGAGTCCCGATACTTAACACAGAAATTTTGTTATTTTGGGCGCAAAATAGAGAACGGAGTGTCTTAAAACTAGGTTTCTCTCTCTCTGCTATGCGGAAAAAGGTAAGAAACTATTTTATTTTCTATTTTATATTGTGTTTAAATACTTGAATTAAATGTTCTATATATTATTATATTAAAACGTAAACGTAAGAGTATATATATCAAGCTTACGCCAGGTTGTGGGTTCGATTCTCACTCAAGGAAATGTAAAATTTTATTATTTTCATTTTATGGGTTTGGTAACAAGGCAAAGCGCGGCGTTGAGTTCCGCCACTCAGAGTGTCTTAACACTATTTTCAGGTGTCCGTTCAGGTTCACTTGCTATATTGGGGATACAGCTAAAAAAAAAATACTTTTACGTTAAACTCTCAGTGACTGACAAATAATATAGTGCCGAATCTACTGTGCGAAGGAAACTGATATTTAACATTTTAGCTTCTAGGCTAGCACATATAAAAAATGCAGTTGAATTGAGAACCTTCTTTAGTTTGAAGTCGGTTAAAGATATATTTGAGAAGTTGTGAAAATGAAATTATGATAGAGAATTAAAATGTGAAACAATTTATATACGAGTATTGTTTTTGATATCCATTATGGTCTACATATTTTATAAGTAACTGATGATAGCCTATTAAAGTATTATCGATAATTTTTTATGTCCCGCTATTATAAAAAGGGAAGTTATTCTGGGTAGAGGTTTGTCATACTTTCACGCAAAAGCTACTGAACCGATCTAGATGAAACTTTTTCAGTAATATAGCTTATATATTAGAATTACACATAGGTATCAGTTTGTAGAGATTTTATGTAGTTTCGTCATATTATAACGATAAATGTAACATTATATTTTTTGTAAATGTGTGATTGTTTAATTTTCGAATTATATTGGCAAGTGGAGAAAAGAGTGCCTTGACACTATGCACTTTGACTATTATGTTTTACTTTATGAATCTAAAATAAAAGTGACTATCATGGCGCAGTGGAATGACTGTGGAATGAGTGGAATGACAGAAATAAAAATATTTATTTTGTTTTCATATCTTCGCTCTGATACGAAAATGCGGCGTTGAATTCCGCCGTTGGATTTAGAAAGATCCTATTAAAATTGAAATTAAATATTTATATGGATAGAGAGGGTTACATTACATTACATTACATATTATATCGATCTGATAAAGGTTATTATTAAGTAATTTTCATATATACTATCACATATCCCTGATATGATTATTTAAGGCCAGTGGCACAGGGGCACAAGCGTGCGACTGTAAACGCGACAGGTTGTAGGTTCGATTGCTACTTCAGGAAATGATAATGTAAAGTAATATTTGGTGGTTTTATTTCTTCGTTCTGGTAGAAAGGTAAAACGCGGCGTTGAATTCCGCCACTCAAAATGCAATATTTCCAATTTGGATGAAAACTGGAGAATGTCTAGACATTAGGTTCTAACAAAAATCAATCAGAATCTATTCAATGTATTGATTAAGAACATGTGTAGTAATTCCCACATAAAGGGACCTTTGCTTACATTTTTCTAAGTGTTTACTCAAATATTGACATTGTAATGTATACATAAATTGCTTTTTCATCTCTTCTTTCAGATTTTTTCAGCAAAAATAATAATGAAATGGAATTCGTAGCCATTGACCAGCTTTGTTTTGCAGTTTTGCTTGTAAATATTAAATATATATTTGTATGCTTTAAACACGTTTAAATCGATCGAATCAGAAATGAAGAGATCCGTAGGAGAATAAAAGTTTGACCAACATTGCTCGAAAAATTGATCAGCTGGACCGACGATCTGGTCAAGATCACCGGAAGCCGCTGGATGCAGGAAGCGCAAGTCCGATTGTCGTGATGTCCTTGGTGGAGGCCTATGTCCAGTACTGGGCGTGGCACGGCTGGTACAACGACGACGACGATGCTTTAAACATACTCGTATAGTGTCAATGTACTCTGTTTCCGATTTTCGCTGAATTGTAAGAAATTGTGTGTTGAGTAACAAAACCGAACGCCGCATTGTTGTATATTGAGTACAGATAAAAAATAATTAAATAGGTATATAAATTTCTTATATAATTAAAATTTTAACAAAAAAAAAAGAAAATCGACTTAAAAGAAAATGCACCAACACATACAACAATTATTATAAATAACTCAAAAACATGTCATAACTCAAAATGCTTGCGGTAACACATACAAAAACAAGTCCAATTGATAACATCCTCATTTTATGAAGTTGGTTACTAAGAAGTTACGATAAAAAATGTACAGACTGTCTCTAGTATTTGATTATACATACAAAAATCTAAGAAATAAATTCAAAAACAATTATTACTTTCCCCTTATCGTCATGGAGTACACAGTATGGGAAGCTCTTTCGTTCACTCCACACCCATCAACCTCTCCATAAGCTTTCTAAGGGTCCTCATGCTATAATAACCTTGCAGTATCATTGATACCGTGTTTTTGAATGTAAAATGAAAACTCTTAGTAACACGCTTTTATTAGCTTCTTCTTCTTCGCCATTTTGAATTCATTTGAAAATGTGCACATGTGTCCGAATTCTGTTTACAGTTCAATATTTTTATAGAAGCTAAGCCTGGCGAGAACATAAATATATTTCTGTTTTCTTTCATTTTTTTTAAACTAATTTAATATAACTTATTTATTATATTTTTATTTGTAATTTTTACTAATTTTGTTAATCGTGCCTCAATTTAAAAGGCTGATAGTAAACGTTATGGTTGTTGGATCCCTTTCAGCGGGCAAAGTTTTTCAAAAAAGTATTAATTTCTCGTTCTGATAAGACAATCCACGGCGTTAGGTTCCGCCAATGCAATTCTAAAAAGCAATGCATTTAAACAAATCGAAAAATAGAAAAGAAGGGTATTAACACTTATTCTGCGTACTTGTTAAACTTATAAAGCTTCATGCTATTCCCGTTAAGGAAAATAATCAAGGAGAACCTAGTGTTAAGACATTCTGTTCTCTACGTGGAACTCAACGCCGTGTTTTATCTAAATATGATTTTTTTTTTAATTTTATGGATTTGAACCTATACATTTCGCTATAATTTTTAATAACGTTGGACTTAACCCAACAACCGTCGTCAGAATTTTAATATATCACATAAGTTAAATTAATCCTGCTTTTGAGTGAAATACTCGTACTCGCATATAAACCATCCGACACTTTGCGATGTGAAACGAATAATTTATATGAATTTTGTTTTCACAAGCCATTTGAGAGGTCTTTTATTGTTGAAAGATTTTATATTATGTATTGAAATCCTTTCTAAATATAATAGCATTAATTTGTAGGGAGAGCGGAGTGTTTTATCACTAGGTTCTCTTTGAAGGAAAAAGCTTAGTATATATGAAAAGGAAATAATTGTTTTTTTTTAGCTTTACGCTGTATCCCGTATATAGCAGGGTAGGCAGAGAAAACCTGAGAACCTAGTGTTAAGACACTCCGTTCTCTTTCAACAGTTCCAATCCTCACTTTCTAGGCATTGCGTGCTGAATGTCGGTGGCAGAGTTTCAATAACTGAAATATAAACAAAAAGAACCGACTGAAATAAAATGCACCAGAATCTAAAACCATTACGAATAACTCAAAAACTATTCTTCTTAACTAAATTTAAATAGAACCTTTTTTTGAAGTCGGTTAAAAAATGTGAAAAGTAATATTTAAAAAAATATATATGTATGTTCTTATTGCATAACAGTATTCCTGTTTACAATTATTATAATAGATAAAATATCATAATAGATTAAAACATTGCATAGAAATATAAAGGGATAGTGTAAAACAAGAAGAGATATAACACATAATTATAAAGAACAAAAAAACCCGAC